>OMNV01001176.1:9362-114276 GCA_900303265.1 Brotula barbata | reverse complement strand
TATTACACACACACATATATATATATATATATATATTTAAAATGTAGAAATATTAACACCTGATAATAGCAGCAAATTCTCAACATAAAGATGAGATATAACCATGGAATTTGCTTGAAAATTTGAAGATCCTCTCTGATCCTGTCGACTTCAGAAGGTTAAACCAGTCACAACTCACACAACAATGCAATATTAAATCAGTGTTTCTGCTGTTTTAGAGTATGGACTTCACAAAATGAAGAAGTAAAGATTAACCTCTTATCTCATGCCGTGTATTTATACGATTATACAGTATCCCATAATCCCGTGAGAGCATCTTAACTGACATAACAGCTGCAAACCTGGGAACACACTGAGAGCCTACAATCCAGTTGAACATGTTCTTAGACCAAAGAGTGTGAGATAGATGACTAAACGTTGAATAAGAGCAAAAAGTTTACAGGTGCATCTCCAACCAGTTTCATTAGTTTGGAGTTTGGAGCTACATTGTGACCAGAATATGAACAAGCTGAGCTCTATTGGCCAAGTGGGTCACCAATTATTCACACAAGAGCACATTGTGAACACTCAATATACGCACATTCCATATGGGAGCGTTGGGAAGGGTTACATATGTTCCCCAAATGATTCCTTCAAGTGTTTGGTCAATACAACTTAAAAGACGTGCGTTGTAAATGTGTAATATACATCACAGCCTGTAACGGGACAGTCGAGGTTATAAACCTGCAGCGAGAACTCAGTAACAGCAGCGCACAAACAGAGATGTACCGACGCTAAAGTTTCATAATGAGCTTTCCGTGCTTACCTCGCTTTATTTGTCGCCGTTTTACTGCAGGAGAGTAAAGGCAGTTTGTCGTGGTTGAAGTCATTCCGAGCCGTGCGGCCCCTTAACGCGCACTCCTCGTTTTGTACATCGTGAGCGCTGGATTATCGTCTAATCCGTGTGATTACGACGATCCTGCAGTCTACTCTGCTGCTGCACACCACAAATACAGACTAATGGAACCACAGAGGAGGAGAATACAATAAATCACACGTAGTCTGTCATATTGTTTTATTTAACTTTAATGGTCCTTTTCAGATTCTAATAATTTGTAGAGAACTTTTGGTTTTAGAATAAACCATAATCCACTGTGACTGTACTGTTATTATTGTTATCATCATCATTGCTATTATTAGTGGTATTTCGTTTATATTTTTGATTTGCCTTATATATCTCTTTATTCTGGATGCCTTGTGTATTTTATGCAGACCCAGAATGCATAGCTGATGTATCTGGTATCTTTGGAATTTTTGTGCATTTGACAAGAATATAAAATAAAATTTTATGATGATGGCCCCTTAATGGTTACCTCAGAGTTTAAGAGGTTCATGAAGGAATGTTTTTCACAAATGGATGTCCCTGTTTAGAATGGACACACTGTTACATCTTTAATTAAGAGACATATGGTCTCAATGAAGACCCTGCAGGCTCAAATATGGTGCTTTATGGAGATTCTTTTTACTCTGTCTATTATATTACATCATGTATGCATGTTGGAAGTCCACAGAGAGAGTATGCCGGTCTTAGAAGGAAAAGAACAGAGAGATCTTACAGGAAGGGAATGTACCAGACTGGGCTGTCACGATGGTGATATTTAGACAACATGTCCCAAAAGATGCTTGCTGAACGCTGTAATATATGTATGATCATCTTGGTATCAACAATACTGTGATGACTGTGACTGTGATGTGAACTTATTCTCTTAAAGTGATTGTAAGATCCTATGCAACATGTCCTGGGTCAGAAATAGACAAGAGCAGTAAAGTACAGTTGTACAAGTAAATCTAAAATGTGTGTTGGTCTGAGTTTTTAGGCCTTGTGGCCTTTCTAATGTTGTATTTTAGCATCACTATCTGACCAACATAAGTGATCAAGAAACCCTCTGGCTACCATGAGAAAGTCAAACAAAAGAACAGTGAAGGCTGTCTGTATTTACACAGTGCCAGCTTTAGTGCCCGTAGGCTTCAGAGATTCAGCTGAACAGCTCAAAATACAGTAAATACTGAAAAACCTTAAACAAGATACAGAATAGAATGCAAACAAATACAACATCACTACATTATAGTAACGATTAAAAAAACTAATAATAAATCCAGTGCTGTGTGTTGTGAAAGGGATATTAATGAGTATAAGAATATGATTAATGAGAGAGAGAGAGAGAGAGAGAGAACAGAGACATTCCTGAATGATCTGGATAGTCATGTATGTGCAGGCTTATTAGAGAGGAATTGGAGCACAATTAACAGTGCACAGCGAGTGGCCATTGAAATGGATGGTTGGCATAACAGACCTGCTTCACTGACAGTATGCATTAAAATCAATTTTATTTTATTCATTCAATAACTGAAGTACACTGAACTCCATTATGGTTAGTAACCAGTCCTTTTACAAATTATGGCATTTTCAAAAAGACTTTTTTTGCATCTTCGTGATAGGTACAGCAGAGAGATAGACAGATAGGACAGGAATGAGAAAGGTGGTGACGTTTGGAGCAAAACGGTACAGGTCGGAATCGAACCAGTGGCGCAGGTACGCGCTCTCAAACGGTGACCCACCAGGGGGCCCAAACTGTGGCACTATTATTTTCCAAAATTTTTTTTGCTCTTACCCAAAATGCATCCTCATATATATTAGTATAAAACAAATTTTAAAACTATGACATTCTGCTGGACCCATATCTCCCCCTCTCGCCGGGGTCGGGGAAAGACCTCAAAGCCTCCACGTCAGCTGGAACCAGCCAACTCCAAACGAAAAAAACTACCATAAAACAATACTTCCGGTAAAGTTTCTGGCTTCAAAATAAAGGCAAAAATCTTACCATGGAAACTTAAAACATTTGCTTTATTTTGCATTTTTCGTTACGGTCTTAATCCAAATAGCACCTATTAAATGTTTTTTTTCTGTATTATTTGCACACACTATTGTATCGGCAGCATCAGTCAGTTTAGGTCGGTGGTGGAGGCGGCTCATATGGCTCTGTTATCTATCCGTTATCTTCATATGAATGCTGCGATGTTCGCTACACCCAGTACAACTTCATGAATGAATAAAAGTTCTAAGTAGCATAGAAAACACGTAACGATTTATCGCGTAGCAAATCCCACCGCGACCTTAAAATTGGATCGGCTCAAAAGCACTTTTATTATGACAGATCCAAGCCGGAAGTCGTTGAAGCTACACAACAAGAGCACCCAAAAGTATGGAGAGTTCTTAAGTTGATCCATTGTTTTATGATTCGTAACGCTACGGTTTTTCTCCGCGGGTTGTAGTAATGTAACCTTGTTCAATGTGAGCGTTTCGGCTTTAAAACAACCAGCAGTTAAGTTGAGAAAACGCAGAAAATCTTCCATCAGTTCTGCTACCGCTGTCTAGGTTTTCTGCTCTTACCTCCGGGTCATTTTAGGTGACAGTGTGTTTTCGGCTCTAACGGTCCACACACGTTATCTAAAACATGACTCACAACAAAGAAAGTGAATGCGAGCCTCGGATCTACGGCTGTGTCCGAACTGCCTGCTCGGTCCTGACCCACTTTGTGTGCATTGTCTTCACGGTATTAATGGCAGTCCTGTCACGACCGGGAACAAGTGAGTGTTGGTGCTACTGTGAGATTTCCATGTGACTGCCAATCCATTCTCATTCTTAGTTAAATCACTCTGTGTTTCATTTCAGGTTTGTTTTCTTGGCATCCTTTCTTCATGACACTGGCTGTAAGTGTGAAGATTTCAAAAACAGCAAACATTCTTTCTCTCTTTTTTTAATCAAAAACACCATTCTAATCTTAACTTTCCCACCAGTTCTCCATATTCATGACAGAGGCCATCCTCCTCTTCTCACCCCATGGCTCCCCCATCAGAAAGTTCCCACATAAGACCAAAGGCCGGATTCACTGGATCCTGCAGTGCCTGTGTGTATGCTGTGCCATCCTGGGCCTTTCAGCCATCTTCTATAACAAACACCTGAATGGTAAAGCCCACTTCACCTCCTGGCACGGTCTGCTGGGCCTGCTGACTGTGTGTGTGGTGGGTGTGCAATCTGTGGCAGCGCTGCCCCTCATCTACCACTCTCTAGCTAAGGGCTGGTCCCTGGCCAAACTCAAACGCTACCATGCGGCGTCTGGACTCGTCACCTACCTGCTAGGCAGCATAAGCCTGCTCCTTGGCCTCTGCTCCACCTGGTTTACTGCGTCTGTCAGGGATTACACATGGTACCTGTCAGCACTCTGTCCAACTCTCAGCGCTCTCGTTGTAATGAACCAAGTCACCAACTCTTACATGGCCAAAAAGCGACTACAGTCCTGATGAAGGAAATACTGATCAATGACAGTTAAATAACATGACCACTGAAATTTCACACTCACTTTGTAATTGCAGCCAAATACAAGTGAATTTGTACAAGATGTGGTTTGGGAACATTCCTTTGAATGACTTAAATGTCTGCAAGAAATTTTTATTCTAGAAGTTTATATATTTTTTTAAACTTTATAAATGATGTTGCTTTTGATTCAGGCCTCCTCAGCGGATAATATTCTAAATAAAAGTATTTCAAAAGTATTCACACTGCAATAGAAGAGTGTTTTATTGTTAAAATAACATTGATTACACAGTCATTCTGCTTCAGTCTAGGCTGCATGTACGAAAGTTTTACTGAATCAGCCACCCATGGGTCAAAGTGAACAAAAGGTTAAAAAATGTAATTACAAAAAACAGAATATATTTTCCATCATAAATAAATAGATTTCATACACTTACATCAAAATAAGTGGGGAACTGCCAAGTGAGTCAACAACAATAAGAAGTTATAAAAACATAGAAAAAAGAAATATGCCCATGGAACATAACAATGACTGACAAGAAATGACAGACAAGAAGGGTTGTTTACAAAAGATTGCCGGGATTCAAATGAGAGGTGGGGGTCAGTATGATGAACTGTGTTACAGCTCACAAGCAGGTGTGATCCTTTTTCAAAGTGCCAGCTCTACCTTCAAATCAGGATGTTCAATGACTGGGAAAAGAGAATCCAGAACAAGAGGAAGGGCCAGTAACAAAACTGAAAAATTGTGGGGGCTTCAAACGGGAAACGAGAAAATGTTTGAATAAAAATGTATTCCACAGTGAATGATATGTTGTTTCAGGTTTAATTAAGGTTAATAACCATTGCACCTAGTCTATATATCAATGGAGAAAATGGACTCTCCTAAATCTAAATACCTTGAGGTGTCCTCACAACACAGATACAAAAGGCTACAGAGAAGCGAAGATCTAAACTCCCTAATCACCACAGACCTACACTGACACTACTGACAGAAGCTACTTACACTGCACTGTTTTAAAGATGCACCTCAGTGAAATGCTACCACATAATGGCACTGTCAGTTTGGTAAGGCCACCGCACAACCTGACCTGGTTCTGATACAGTCCTTGGTGGTTGTAATGAAAAACTGATTAGTCGACCGGTTAGATGGCGGGTGGCTACATTGACGTATGGTACTACATGCTCAGATCGCAAGAATGCAATGGTTTCTGTCCTCATCAAATGTATGAAAACGATGTAGAAGACAATTAAAAGGCTGAACTAGTATGTATGTAGGCAGCAATGGTATATGACGAGATGGGGGGTAAAGTGAAGGGGAAAAATAAAGATGTATGAGTCTGAATGATTGGAATCTGGAGTCTAAATGGATCCTGTGTTTTGAGCTTGACACCTACTGGCTAATTGCTCCAAAATTCTTCCAACTGATGGAAAACAAACCAAGACCCCTTTGTGTTAAGGCTAAAAATGGAAAAGAGAAGTCCAAATCCATGTCCTAACCCCCGTGTTATCAAAGGCTACCATGAAAGTACATTCATTTTAGTTGAAGGAATCTTTTAAAGTAAATTTGTTTCCCCAGCATCAGTGGAGGGGCACATTTAAAGTAAGTATAGTCATTGGAATAATAAACCATTTTCCTAGAACCAAAACTGCAGAAAGCACAGTATTGACTTGCAATATAAACAATAATAATGACCATTATTTACAAAATATCAGCATATTCAGGAATAGTATCACACATAGAATCCTTTCAACAGTTGACGCTACGATATCTATCAAACTGCTAATGACTAAAATATGCTCTGACAGCTTAGAATTTCAAAGTTAAGCCTTAAAGGATTTTCTCTTAATATATCATTCAGTGAATTTGGACAGATAACGCACATTCCATCACCCTGATGCATCACTTTCGATTGTGGCAGCCTTCCAGTTTTGTTTATCAGAAGAGAAAATCAAGCTTGAGAACTGTACTTGACTGTTGAACACTAGAATGGTACATGATTCACAACAAGTTTCACAGCAATATATTGTGAGAAAATCCAACTAGAAGAGGATTTTATGAAAAAATTTCCCTTTGAACTTAAAAATGTACCAGAGAAGCTTTGCTTGCAAAGCCCCTTGAAAGATTAAGCTGGTCCCTGTGTTTAAAAAAGTGTCTTGTGTTGTCTCTGTTGTTCAAGCTGAACAAGTTTGGGACATTCAGCATGAGGATTTGTTATTCTGACTTCATAATTCTATTAAGGTACAGCTTAATTCTCTCATGACACATATGAGAGTCTGTATGTGTATATGAAATCAAAAGAAACCATTAAGAACGGGAAATCAGGTTTTGGGATGATAAACTGAATGACAAACTGCTTAAATAATGAGAATAAAAGAAAACCCCAAAAGAATATAACTAATCACAGCGTTTGTCAACATAAATACCCATATTTATTATATGCTCATCTGGATGATCTGCATTCCCATATGCTTGAACATAGACTGAATTGATCAACAGACCATCTAACTTAAAAACATAAACAAATAAGCCACACATCACATTGAAGGGATGGATCAATTTTAGAATGCTGCAAATGACTGCAGGGCTTTTGATCTTCTCAGTGAAAGGCAAAACAGTAGAGAAGGAATAAACACCTAATTTGACATTTAATTTTAATTTTTCCAACTGACATAAATTCATGTATCGGGACTTGTTCCATGTTTTCTTTTTATCATAGGGATCCCATTCAGTTAGCCATGTAAACATGTCATCTTTCCCATCCCTTATGTGATTTAGGTTCACCGTGTTTACTGTGATGCTGTCCAAGATGCCTTTAAGCGTCTAGTGTCCTGTCACCTCTATAACATCGTCATCAGAACTACTGCCCCCATTCTCTGCCATCTGATGTCTGTCTGGTTGGGTTAGAGCTGCCCCCAAAAGGCTGGAGGTGGGATTGTTGAAATGAGACAGAAAGCCGGATGCAGCAGAGCTAGGGCTAGGTGCTGATAATCCCCCAGTCCCAGACAGAAGAGGGCTGGGGAACATCCTGGAATCAGAGAGCAGGGACTGACTGTAGTTGAGAGGGAAGCCTGAAGAAAGAAGATTAGCCATATTGGGGTTCATCAAGTACGGAGGCAGAGAACCTGAAGCCAGAGAGGAAGAAGTTGCTGCCGAGGGTGTAGATGACATGGGAATGGTGGTAGTAGCGGAGGAAAAATCAGTGGGCAAAGAGGAAGAAGAGGTGGGAAGGTGTCCATTTCCTGTAGCTGATGGGAACATGGTTTGAATGTCAGCCAGTGTTTGTCCTGGTGTTTGAAGGAAAGACGATCCTCCACTACCAGCCATCAAAAGTGGGTGACTCATGTGCCCAAGGTTGCCCAGTAGAGAGGAAGAGTTCAGACCGACCGACGGAAAGTTGAGCCCACTGCCCATGGACAGACCAGGGAAACGTGCTGCAGCAGAGGTACGTTTACCTCCTATCGGAGTGTTACCGTGACTTTCAGACTTGCGTTTGGTGCCACGCATCTGTAAAGCTGAGCTTAGGAGGTCATCGTTGAATTGCCCACTGAGGTCACCAGCCTGATTGTTATGTGAACTGCCTCCGTCTCCCGCTAGTGCAGTGGACATGTCTGAAGGAGACGGTAGTTCATTTTCTGTGTTACCTGTGGGTGCAGTGTAGTGGCTGAGCTCTTGAAGAATCTCGGAGCTTAACGGAGAGGAGGCTCGATGCTCACCATTTGGGGAGTGTTGTTGCTGCTCTGCAGGGGATGAACAGCCATTACTGACTTGGTGTATCAGGGAACCCTGGACGTCTGTGAAAGGGATAGGAATGCAGTGATGAACCCTGATAGGACATGAACAGTGCCTCTTCTCTGAAGCCAGATTTTTTGTTAATTAAAGATGTCGCACCACAACATTTAGATCACCCAAATGTATTGTACCTCTTGAAGTAACAGAGGCCCCAACTGGTGGCCTACTGATCTTTCCCGATCGAATAGCAAATATTCTTCCATCATTTGTCCTAATGTAGGTACCTGTGTAAACAAAAAACAAATGATGAAGCAGTTCACTGCATGCATTAGGACTAAAGAGTTAATCAATTTGAAACCAACATTGCAACATAACATAATTTGCAAATCATAAAAGGTGAGGTTCTATTTTCCCCTGCAACATGTTCCATTGTTCCGCACATACCAGTAAGAGTTTTTTTTCCTCTTACTTTTACTGTGATAGTTACAGTGGAGAGACAGACAGGAAGGCCAGGGCTGAGAGAGAGAGAGAAGATGAAATGCAGCACAGGGCTGGAATGGAACCCGCGCCACTGCGTTACGCGATACACACTTAAGCCAGAGAGCCACCGGGTGCTCCATTTATAGGTTATTTGTATAAATACAGAAAGCAAAAGACTAAAAAAAACTGCCTTTTGAATTGAACATTGGTTCACAACATTGGTTGAAAAAATCTTAATTATTTTCCCCATATTATTCAGCTCTAGCATGCATGCAAGCAGCCTATTCTGTTGATGCTACTACCTTTAGAGCCTCTGATAACATGGATGCTCTCTCCTGCACTAATTCGGGCTTGTACATCCGTTGCACTGTTCGCTCCTGGAATCACAATATCTGTAGATTATAGGAAAGTAATGATGTTAGTACTTCATGTCAACTGTTCACCCAAGTGTCACTGGATTTTCATTTTTGTTGTTGTACATCAAAAATTTGTTAAAATTGAATGGATGTATGTGATATTGGTAATTTCAATTATTAAGGCATTTCAATTGTTTTTTTCCCCCCAATATGCACAAAAAGAGACTGTGGTGTGACAGGAGCACTTCTTACCAGTTGTGGTGACGATCCTCTGTACACGAACACCAGCTTTCTGGAGGAAGTTCATAGGAAGGCTACCAGCAATGCCCATGCCGACCTGCCGAGGCATCATTGGGATTGGGGTGGACTGGATGGGCCTGACACTTGCCACAGGCTTGTCATCTGGTCGTGCTATGGGCCGCCTGGATATATCAAAATCATTAGATCACCCATATACTCTAAAGAATCCTCTTTCTCACTACCCTAAAAACCAAAGCCGTATGAGAGCTTTGAATATAAAATGGTAACATGATAGAATGAATAAAACAGATAATTTGGTCATTTGATAATGTACTGCATTGACCCAAGTTCCCTTTGAAACGTTTGTTAGTTAAAATACACAGATGAAACCCACCAGCTACGTTGGCTAAATGCTGGTATGTTGCTGAGTGTTTGATCACTTGTTGGGTAATAGTGGGCATATGATGGGCGAGAATAGGGCACAGAGGCTCGCTTCTCATCCTCATAGCTCTTCTTTGCTGCTTTTTTCTCCGCTTTGGTCAGTTTGGACTCCTTCCGGTCCACAAGCAGAGACTCATGATTGAAAGGTTGCTATTGAGACAGATGGAACAAGAACAAATTTGAACAGCTAATTTACATTTCAGCAGTGAGTATTTCTGTGACAGGGTTGGCTAGAGCATAAAGTCCAACATGTCTATGTGCTGTATAACCATAACATTAACAACACTGAAACATTCCAAACTTTTATAATTTATGTAGCCAAAGGTGAAACCTATTTTGCTTTATTTACTATGGCTTACTTTAGATCATTTCAGACAGGTTGAGGTGGGTTAGTGTAATAATTATCTCAATTTTTCATGTGTTAGACAGCCATGAACATAAGACCACATTGTGTTCATTGCTGTGCACCACTGGGCACCTATACCTTGGTGATGAGGTGTGGGTAGAGCTGACAAGCTTGCTCTATCACTGCCTCCATGTCTTCTTTGGAGTCCTGTAAGATTTTACCACCATCCGGCTCCTCTTCTACAAAGTGCAGCAGTGACTCCACCTCCTTACGAGTGAAGTTCAGCACTGGGTTCAGGTCATCAACCACACGATCTTGAAACAAAGAACATAATTATAAAACTGGATAAATACATACAGTCTCTCTACCACCCACGATCTGTCTTCCAACATCCACTAATGCTTCTGTAATGTAGGAGGTCAAATTTTCACCTGTTTGCTTGTGTTGGCTTTACAAATGTATTTGACTGAAATTTGGCAAAAGATCAGTTACTTTGATGATTTTGATGAGAAACCTCTGTTTTGCCATTTTGTATCATTTTCTTGCAAAATATTGTGAAAAGCAAGAGCCTCATGAAAAAGTACTACCTATGTGAACCTTAAAATGTTCACTGTTCACTGATAAAACTTTGTGATGATGCAACAGTGGGGTTGTTTGAGGTTTTAGTGTCTGTGCTTTAAGTAATTTGTGATATTTTGTACACATCTACATAAACATGTCTTTTGGACTACGAAGACCTTGAGACTCTATTTAGTTTTCAGGCAGCGAGTGACTAATGCAGACAGCAGGCCACAGGAGATGATGAGAAACACCACACCACAATTATAAAAGGAGCGGTATGAATACCAAAATTTGGGAAATAATTCACAACAATGTACAAGTAACACTTAACTAAATCAAATTCACACATACCTATGCACACAAGTACTCACACAAATAGAATCTCTTACCAGACATCCCCTGTTTAGACACCTGTCTGTCATAGATCTTCTTCTCCAAAGTGAAGTCACAGACAAGGCGGTAAATATAGCAGGGTTTCCTCTGACCGTACCGATACACCCTACATACTGCCTGGGCGTCATGACATGGGTTCCAGGATGCATCAAACACAACAACGCGGTTGGCTCCAATCAAATTTACCCCCAAGCAGCCCGCTCTGTGAGGAACACAATACTCATTAATCATACGCTTTGTATCAATGTGTGTGAAAGTGGGAATGAGAATGTAAAGAATAAAGAGCTGAGACAGCTACCTGGTAGAAAGCAGGAAGACCCACGTTGTGTGGTTTTCTGGGTCATTAAACTGATTGATAAGTCGTTCTCTTTCTGAGGCTGATGTACTCCCATCCAGTCCTTCAGAGACACAGATCAGAAAATACACTTCACATTTTGCAGTACAATCAAATATTCTTGTCTTTACTGAACAAGAAAGGTTGTTGATCATCCCACAAGAATAAAAACGTGATAAAAACCAAATAACAGTGGAAACACAACTACTTCTAATAAGAGTTGGAGCTCAAGTATTTGGATCTGTACACAGGAAGGTTGCAGTATTGAAAGGGACAGAATAAATATACTGGCAAATACAAAATATGTGGCTACAAATCACAGACAGAGATACACAAGCAATAATAACATGTTGGATTTGCTTGGTGAAGAGCACACATTCTGCATTTCTGCAGGTTAGAGATATGACTCACGGTAATAGTTGAGATTGCGGACCCAGTTTTGGTTCTGGCTTTCGGAGGAGACTACAACTGTCGGCACAGGTCTCTTTGATAAGAAATCCTCAATGACCGACAGGGTAGACAAGCTTTGGCTAAACAACAGGAACACATAAATTGAAAGATTTGATAGTGAAGTATGGCACGCAATGTCAAATAAAATGATCAGTTCATCATTCAAGTGAAGATCATAAGATCGATCATGAAATTCTCTATGAAAAAATCACTAGATGAAGATTTTTTTACTGTATGTAAATACTCATCTAGCTCTAGTGATTATGATTAATTGGCTAAAGGACTTACCTAAAGACCAGAATCTTGTCTCGTCTCCTTACACTCTCATCAATCAAATGGAAAAGCAGAACCATCTTGGCAGAGTTTTCAAGAACTCCAGTCTGGTAGTTTGCCATAATGTCATTTGCCTGAGACATACAAGGACAGCTGAAATAAACTGGTTGGATTGGACAGGTAAGTTATGGACATGAGTTGAAAATAGAATGTTGTCTGAACATATTGGTGTTGTCAACATTAACTGAACGACGCATCCTGGATATAATACATTTGAAAGAAGCTTTTACCAATGTTGGGCTGCTGTTATGACATACCCATTCATAAGTGATGACTTGATTGGCTCTTTCCTGTGAGGGATTAAGGATTGACAGAGTGTTGTTGACTTTGCTGTTGCCTGAGTCGGCTACTTTAGCTCTGAGGCCAGCGCCAGGTGCAGTGCAGCGGGTGTTACTGGCCGAAGTCATATCATCGAGGTCCAGGTCCTGCTCATTTGCTTGATTCTCCTTCTGTAGGGCCTCGTAAAGAACATCTGGGTGATTCCATATCTGGACAGGCGAAGTAACAAAGTGCCTTCTTGATAAAATAATACCAAAGCATATCATTTTGTACAACTAAGACTGCCCAACTCCCTGTGTAGTTACAGCTCTTGTCAGCATCCTTACCTTACAGCAAACACAAAAGGCTTTGAGTGGGTTGAGACCAAGCCAACCACTGTTGCCAGCTTCTCTGAAACGGTTCATGAACTCTGTATACAGTGCCCTCTGGATGGGAGAGAGCCGCACCAAGATCACATGTTCCTCCTTGAGGGGAAGCTGGTCTCGGAGAACATCATGACCACGCCTGTAACCCAGAAAAGTAAGCGAGTCACAAAGGTGAGGTTCTTGTAGTTTTGAAATTTCAAAATCTTCCCATTTCTAAATTCAGAGGCTGATAGCAAGCTTACCTTTGGACAAAGCCCTCCAGCAGGCTGTGCAGAACATGGCTTCGGTAGCGCATTAGGCGGACATCTTGAGGTGTGCTGTCTACACATTGCCCATTCAGAATGGGCCGCTCAAACATGTTGCTGAACTCCTGGCGGGTGCCTAGGAAGTCAGGTCTAACAAAATCCACCATGCACCAGTACTCAGTAAGGTTGTTCTGCAAGGGATAACCTGTCAGAACCACTCTCCGTCGTGAGCGAATGTTCTTTAGGGCTTGTGATGTGCTTGCATGATAGTTCTTGATACGATGACCCTCATCGCAGATCACCACATCTGGTCCAGGCCGGGCAATGGCCTTTTCGATACCTTTATTAAATATGTAAAGGAGAGGAAAAAAAGAATTTTTAAAATAGGTTGACCACTATGACCACAATTTCTTTAAACTGATGACTTCTGCTGACCATTCATTAGTTCCTGCTGTCTGTCTTCTTCATCCAAGTCAATGATGATTGGCCCTGCAGGCTTCTTAGACTTCCTCTTTTTTCCCATGACAAAGCTCTTCTTCATTGATAGCAGGCGATACATCTCATAACCCATGAGCAACACACCCCCATCTCTGGACCAGTCCTCCACAACTTTGGCCCTGGCCAGCGTTGTTCTGCAAGTAACACACTTATTGTGATTGACAGTTCACATGATTGCTAACCATGCACACACATAAACACACAACATGGCACCCTACTTACTTGTGCTCATCATTTAGAATGTGAACTTTGAATGTGCGGCCTGTGAGAATTGATGGGTCAGTGTCAAGGGAAATGGCTTCTTGGGGTGGAAGCCAAAGGTTAAATTCTGACATCCAGTTCTGAAGTGTGTTCACCTGCAATGTGGAAATCAAATATTTGGGAGCTTAATTTCACCAAAATGAAATACTCTCCTTGTACATTCAAGTGTACATCCACTGAAAACATAATTTTTACTCAAAATAATATGGACGCAGATTACTCACAGGTACAATGGCCAACACAGTGTGGGCCTCTGTATTTCTCAGCAGAATGTCAATGAAGGAAATAATCTGCAGAGTCTTGCCCAACCCCATGCTGTGAGCAAGGATGCAACCAAAGCCACTACTTGTCTTATATCGCTCCTGAGACTCAATCAGGTTATCATACAAAAACCGGATACCCCCAACCTTAGAGAGATAAAACATTAAGAGAAACCAAAGGAGATTTTCATTTCAGTTGTTTAATGTGAGTAATACAAACATTTTACTAAATGTGTGGATAATGTTACCAGAAAACTAACAATGTGAAAACAATGTTTGAATGTCATTTAGATAAGCATACCTGGTGAGGTTTGACGGCTCTAGCCAGTTGTGGGGCGAGGTAAATGTCTGTCTCCTCCGCAGGATGGTTGATATTGACCAGTACCCTCCCCTGGGCATCTGGTAGGTTCAGAGCATCGTTGATATGTGCCCCACTGCTCTCCTCTGTGCCGGTGCTACCTTCAGCTTCCTCATCAGCGGACTCACTGCTTATCTGCAGAGCATCCTCATCCCCAGAACTGAGCTCAATTACATCTGTGCCAACAGTCATGAAATAAGCTTTACTAGAACACATGATGCTTCATGTTTGTTTGTTCACTGTTGGGCAAAGTTTTCAGAGAATAATTGACTATCTTACCATCTCTAACAGCTAGCACTGGCAGACTGGGCTCCACTTTTTCCTCCTCATCACCACTGCTGTCCAGACATATCACATCCTGCTTGTTGAGCAGACCAACTGGTACCAACTGAGAGACTTCCCCTAAAATTGAGGCAGTTTCCGCTGCTAAGAAGGTGGGAAGTAATATGGATGAATCCAAATTCCAAAAGTCGACAGAGACATATTACAGGGAATGCAACAAGAACAATCTGCAAATGCAGACTTATTGATAAGGGGATGGCTACCTACCTAAATGACAGTCTGAGACACTTGGGGCTGGGGTAGGGAAGTCTTTTCTCTGCTGCTCCAGACGTTTCCGTCTCTCCATCTCTTCCTGCTGAGCAGCCTTGGTCCCAGCCTCCAGCTGATCCTCCTTGAGCAGTTTTCTGTTTAGATGAGAACATAGGTCATCTAACAAAGTGTGGTGCATTGTTTAGTGACATTAAATATCCAACAATTTTAAATTACCTGATATTTTTCCTCATGTGTGCAGGCTTAGATGGTTTGGAACCTTTTGAAGACTTGGAGGATTTGGCTGATTTAGAGGCCCTTTGCCTTTTCTTTGTTTTGCTGGACGGTGGCTTGCTCTGGCTCGAGTTCTCAGGGCTGACTGGAGGCTGGGAACGAGAGGCAGGCCTGGAGGGAGCTCCGGAAGAGTCCCTGGATTCTGGTCGAGATGGAGGGTCAGAGGAAGTCTCTCTGGAGGTAGCAGAAGTGGAGTCCCCACCATTCTGAGCAGATTCTGTCCTGCCTTGGGCACTTGAGGGTCGCTCTAGAAGGATAAGACACAATACATCAGCAGAAAATTCTCTAAGACCAAATGCCAGCTAGCTAATAGTGCTCTGATGAACGCAGGGCTTGGTGAAAGCATAAAACATCACTCCATTCAAATTCTTAGGCTTTAAGTTATCAATGCAGATCAATACACCATTACTATTATTATTAGGTTTACAATTGTGTTATCCACATCTGCAATTACTAAAAGCAGTACATCAATAAGAACAACACGAGATATCTTTTGTCACTCACCGATAGTATCATCTTCATCATCCCCATCATTTTCATCCTCATTTTCCTCCATGTCCTCATCATCCTCTTCATCATACTCTTCTTCACTGTTCAGGCTGGGCTCCAGGTCACTTTCTGAAATTGCCTCTTCAGACATGGTGTCCTGTGGGGCTTTTAGATTATTACCTACAGACCTTCATCAGGAGCCCTATAACAACAACAAAAACAACAAAAGAATCTGGTCATGTGATGAATAAACATCATACAGCAAAAGCCAGATATCATTTTGGGAGAGATAGGATGATACAAAAGACTCCAACTGACAACAATTCCTCACATACATTAAACATGTAATATGCTTAAACCACACAGTGAATATTTTGAACTTCATCACTGGTAAATAAATTGATAATCACGTTGTGCGGTATTTTTGTTATATATTCCTTACTTTTCTCTTTATTCTGGGCACTGGCGATCACATTATATAGATTTCCCCAGACTCGAACTTGACTTGAGTATAAAACCAAACTTTACATCGACCATTGATAGTTACATCAGAATTTAATGGGTTAACATTCGTTACGTCATCAATGCACAAAATAGTTATATTTCGACATCATATCACTGATGTGTACGACCCATACATTGAACCTATGTAAACACTGAAATACAGTTAATTGCTTATACTGCAGGAGTGAAATCGTCTGTGCTTATGTTGCATAACATTCATTGGGGTGATCTATTTGGGATGGTAAATATTTAAACGGGGTTATTTTTGTCTTTACAAGGCTTGTAAGCCGTGGACGGAGGTAACTAGCATATAGCTAAAAGCTACCGCTACGCAACCAGTCTATTTGTGTTGTTCTTGCTGTATGTTAAACTTCACACAAACGACACACACGTCTCTTTCGTTGCTTAATTGAATGGTGCAAATAAATACGCATATATCTCTGGCTAAGTCCAATAGCGTCGTGTTAGCTAATTGCACAACAATGAACGCAATCCCTAATGCCAAAACCCACGGAACTTCCATTGTCCATGACTGGCTGTAAAACGAAGTGGCTGCCTGCTTCTCGACTGGCTGCGAATATGCTTTGCTCTATTGACGGACTTGGACTCTTGTTGTAGTAACAAGATAACTATCTTAACGTTGTACATGGTAACATTGCTTAGCTAGCGTTAGCAAACTTACAACAGCGCAAACAGCTCAGACTAGCTAAGGTGCGTTAGTTGAATTTAAACACCAAGCTCTTGTCGGGGCTTACCTATGTGTACGGCAGCGATATTTCCTTTAAGAAACCTCACAGTTACCGTCTACAGTGCTCGTTCATTAATTCGAACATGCAGTAATTGTGTAAAATAAAATGGTAAACCTTGCTAATTTTCCATTTTCCAATGTGACCATAAATACGGTCCCCGCGAAAATGGACAAATCGTTAGTTGAACTAAGGTTCCGGAGGATAACAAGCCCATCAATGTTTCAAACTCTGGATTTCCGTAAATGTTTGATCGAACCATGCATAGAATGAGCGAATGAATGAAAGAAACCAACTGCCAGTCATTTTCTGCTATAAGCCATAGCTGTAACCCTGATAAAGGATTTTTTCATACATTTAATGAGCCTTTTTACATCTGTAACACATCAAGTATACCAAGCAGAAAGGACATTGAAAAAACCCACAATTCCAAGAGAAGTTATGCTAAAATTTCCTCCATTCCAGGCATCAATTTCCCTTCAAAATCCCTTAATTACAGATGTGTTGGTTATCATTTCATAAAGATTTCCCCAGAATGAATCCAGTCCATTTGGGAACATTGGACATTTCACTTGAATTAAAAATAAAACCTCATGAAGATGTGCACATGGTGGTTACCTCATAGTTTAAGAGATTAAGCAATAGTTTTGGAGAGAAGTCAACACATTTACATATACATTTGTTTATCATTTACAAATTCTGCAATTCATATTTTGGTTTAACATCAAGTCTTTCACTTTTATCATTTAATTAAGTTTGGTGTTGTAATCAAGTTGTCTTGTTGTTGGAAGGAACTGTGGTTATACCAATCAATAAACCAGGGAAGAATTGTTTCACTCCAATGAATTACAGGTAACTTGCCTTGATATCTAACGTAAACTGATGGAGAAAACGATAAACAAAGATTAACATACTATACAGAAATTACAAGTCATGTTGCAAAGTATCGGAGTGGATTTCAAAGAGGTACAGGGGTGCACAGTAGATCCATGAACATGACTTTTGTGGTGGTGCATGTCGCTTTAAAAGGAAATGGATCAGCAGACAGACTTGCAAAAAAGTCACAGAAAAGAAGAATAAAATACATTACACCGTGGCGATGAAAAGATCAATTAAACAAATGCTAAAGGAAGGATGGAGAAAGAACTTGAAGATGGTTTCATGACATTCAAAGATCTGTGGGCAACTTGTGATCTGCAGGAAGAAACAGATAAGACGAAACGATCACTTTTAGAACTGACATTTGGACAAACAGGTCAGAACACTGTAATGGGTTCACGTTACACAGTGAGCTGGAAGAAGAAAAAGAAATGCCGCACGTCGACTCTTGATGACGCACATAGTACGCGTCCGTTGTGTCTTCTTTTGTGTTTATCTTGAAGTCTCAACAGTGCTGCGTTAATGGATGCAACGTTACCACTACAGATTCTGACGCCTCATTTTGGCATGGATCTGAACAACTCTTAAAAAAAAATCACACAGCTGTGCACCGATGCAAAGATGAATAAAGGCTGGCTGGAACTCGAGAGTGACCCAGGTGAGAAATATCGACTAACAGCACGGCTAACGCTAGCCTACCCCGCAGATGGTTAGATTAACGACCCGTGCAGCTTATCTTATCATGTGAACAAATCGAGTTCACTGGAATAGAATGAAATTTTGATAAACATTGTATTTAATTGTCATTGTAAGTAAATGGGTCGAACGACAAAGCTAGCAACGTTTGGAGCGGGGGTAGCGGCACAAATCGCTATTCGTCTTCGTTACCAAACATTAAAACAAAGGTTTTATGCTTTCAGGGCTGTTCACACTGCTTGTGGAAGACTTTGGTGAGTAATTGGCTCATTTGGTAATTAACACTTAACTACTGTTGAAGTTTGAACTGTAAACACCAATACACCAGCATCCATGGGAACCTCGTTGGACCTCAGTATGGGCAGACTCTTATGAGCCGAAAATGATAACGTGTATGTGTGTGTGTGCGTGTGTACTTTAGGTGTTAAAGGTGTCCAAGTAGAGGAAATATATGATCTTCAGAGCAAATGTCAAAGGTAGGTGTGGTGGATTTGCATTGCTTATAGATGTTCCAAATGCTCATTATTAACTTGACATTAACCTCTTAAACTTTGAGGTAACTATCATTGGACCACTTTTAATAAAATTTATTTGAAATTGAAATTTTAGTGACAGGCACAAAGTTTTCAAACATACTAAATATATTAGAATACATTCCAGTAAAATCTATAGGAAATAATACTCAACACACACATCAGGAATGAACATATGATAAAGAATAAGACATTGTGGGCAGTACAGTGGATTAGTGGTTATCAAAAGGATGAATCCCGGGGGCGACCACCGCGTCTTTCTGTGCAGAGTTTGCATGTTCTTCCTTGTCTGCGTGGGTCTCCTCCAGGTGCTCTGGATTCCACCACCCACAAAAACGTTTGTTATGTGTCTTATTTCATTGGACAAAAACCAACAGTCCACAAACTAACTATTAAAAAGAAGAAACCCATTCATAATATCCCAGTTGTCACATTTCCCGTCCTCTCAATTAAACACCTTAATTTTCACCCAATGATTCATTGATGTGATGGATGAGTAAACACAAAAGAAAACGACTACAAAGAAGAAAATACAATGGAATAAAACAAAATAATATAAAGACGGTCACAAAGAGAAAATCTGTGACCACAAAAAGTGATCCATTTGTGGTCACCAACACTGGGGTTTAATTTTGAATTCTAGATATGTCCAATATTTCCAAAGATATCACCTATATCAGATCTAAAATATTTGTAATAATTTTTTTCCTCAGCCCTGTCTATGGCTTCATCTTCTTGTTCAAGTGGATTGAGGAGCGTCGATCCAGGAGAAAAGTGAACACTTTGGTGGATGAGACCTCTGTCATCGATGAGGATATAGTAAATGATATGTTCTTTGCTCATCAGGTGTGTGTCTCTGTCTGTGATGGTGCTAATCATTGTAGTCAGTACAACTGATCTGTTTCTAAGACATAATCCATTTCTAATAAATGTTGATGTTAAACATCTAAACTAATGTTTTAATTCTCATGTGGCTTTTTTTGGTTTTGCTACATTTTTCTATCTAGCTGATACCAAATTCCTGTGCTACTCATGCACTGCTGAGTGTGCTCCTAAACTGCAGTGGCGTTGAGCTTGGCACCACGCTAAGTCGCATTAAGGCTTTCACAAAAGGCTTTAGTCCAGAGGTAAGACGTTTCTCTGTGACTTTTCACTCAGCAAAGATTGTCTCTCGCCTCACTGGCTGTCTCCATCCATCCCCCTATCTATCGCTGACTGTCTGTCATGTATTTTTCAGAGTAAAGGCTATGCAATAGGAAATGCTCCAGAGCTTGCCAGGGCACACAACAGCCATGCCCGGTAGGTTGTTGCCAGTTTCTTCTATTTTTAAAATTTTGTGTCCTCTGGTTCTGTGATAAGCTAATCTGGAGAAATGTAGTAGATTTTTACCATAATTACATGTAGGCTTTGTGCATCCATCAATTTTTCAAGCTTTCTTTTTGTGTTTCCATGGAGACCGGAGCCTAGGCACCTGCCAGAGAAACAGAATGGGATCAGTGCAGTGAGGACCATGGAAGCCTTCCACTTTGTCAGTTATGTGCCCATCAAAGACCGTCTCTTTGAGCTTGATGGACTCAAGGCTTACCCCATAGACCATGGTAAAACGTCATACTGGTATATAAACAAGCAGCACTGTTTTGTAATGATAGTCACACAGACTTGTTTCAACATTTTAGCAGCAATGGATGAGTCAGTCAAAACTAAATCATGACGTCTGAAGAATCCTGAAACCTTAAGACAACAATGTAGGGTTCAAGCCGACACGAAAAATGATGCATCAAAGGACTAGGAATTGCATCCAAAATGATAAAAATGACATTCATACTTTTTTTTCCCAAAAGCAATATTACGGCTTATTTCCTCACCGTTGCTGTGAGTTGTAATACACTGCCCTCATGAACCACTGTATTTTGAAAAGTGTTACATAAGGTTTATTTTTGTACTATGTTTTAGGACCTTGGGGAGAGGAGGAGGAATGGACCGATAAGGCTCGACGTGTTATCATGGAGAGGATTGGACTGGCCACTGCTGGGTGAGTCTTCAAACAATTAATTACTAGTTGTCCAGCATCTACAGCCTCTCAAAGTCTAATGTTGTTGTCCCTCCTTTCTTCAGTGAACCATATCATGATATTCGCTTCAACTTGATGGCAGTGGTGCCCGACCGCAGGATGAAGTATGAGTCCAAACTGGAAATTCTAAAGAGGAATCGACAGACAGTCCTTGAGGGTCTGCAGAAGGTCAGGAACTACTAGGAATCATTAGTAGATTACAATGTCACAGCCCGGTAGAGGAGTTTTAATGTTGTTTTTGGCTGTTGTTGAGCAATGTGTAAAATGAGCAAATGGAAAATTATATTGTGCCAAATATTAACGTAAGAGGACATATATGTCATGGCTGCTGGTTATCTTCCGTCTAGGGTTATATTAACGGTTTGGAAATTTCCACAACTCTTAAGGCCTTGAATATGTAGGTGTACTGTTAATGCAATAAGATTAGGGTAACTGGAAGCGAGACATGTGCAGAGTTAGAGTGGCAGGTGCTTTACTTGTTGAGCCACTGGGACGCCATGTCATACGTTGCTTTAATTGTTTTAAGTGGATGCTTGAGGTGATTTGTCATATCTTCAGATGATCAGACTCACACAGCCTGAGCTTGTTCAGGACAAGAAGCAGCAGGACTCTTCTCACCCTGATGATAGCTCCACTGTTGTCAAGAAGGAGACAGATGTGGAACCAGGTGCAACACCAGCTGATAAGGCTTCCTCAGGTACTGAGATTGACTGTGTTCCCATAGATTTATGTCAAAATATGTCTTGTGGCTTTTTATCTTATCTAATGTTGTATGTCTTTCTTTTTAGATTCAGTAAACGAGTCCGCAGTTCAACCCCAGACTGCATCTAGCCTTACAAGCAACACTAAAGTCATGGGCAAACCACCAGTCCCAACAGGGGGTCCACAGCAAGTCACTAGTCCAAGTCCTATTGTCCAACGCTTGCCTGCCTTCCTGGATAACCACAACTATGCCAAGTCCCCAATGCAGGTAAGAAAGGAAGCAGAGTTCATATGACCCAACTCAGAAAGGGTGTTGTGTGGTACCCAGTGTGCCATAATAACATATTTAGGGACTTAAGCTAGTAAAACTGATGATTATGTCAATCCACAGATAATTCACAAAATTGAATAAAATTGATAAAAAATATTTTTAAAACTGTGCACTAAAAGGCACCGCAATGTCTGTAGGGTTTATATTTATTACATGGATACATGCAAAAATATTTTTCCTTCAAAGTGTTTCTTTTTGCTCACACTAATTTTGTTTCCATGGAAATACATTTAATCTGTCCAGTGAAGGAGCCAAAATGATATGCAGTGAAAACGCTGCTATTCTAGCAAGTAGGACAAATCTCACCATGCTCTTCATCTCTCTCAGATCTGACTTTAAAATCAGTTCACATTACATGTTTACGGTCAGATTTAGTCAAGTAGAGTGCACCTGCCTCACTGGAGGGACTGAGATTTTTCTTCTCATTTTTTTTAAAGGAGGTGTTATGAAAAGTCAAGCTATTAGTTTTCCAGTAAACTGATATTATGATGTTTGAATTTGCCAGGAAGAGGAGGATCTTGCTGCTGGAGTTGGTCGGTCACGGATGTCAGGGCCTCCCCAACCCCAATACTCAGATGATGAGGATGATTATGAGGATGATGATGAGGAAGTAACTACTTCTGCTGGCACATCCAACAGGTCAGCATGCATTTGCATTTATTATCATTACCAATGTGAAGTACAATAAGACCACTGAATCTGTGATTGAATGCATTTAGCTGAGTTAACGTTTGACGGTTTTATCGTTTATTAAGGTTTAGACGGAAGGAGAGTCTGCGTTCCCGATCAGGAGGAGGAATGGAGAGCCAGATTGCTCTTAGTGTTCTTGCTGAGAAACTAAAAAAGGAGGCCCAACGGAAAGATGCCCTAAACACGCCCCTTTCTGTACGCACTGAAGGCCGCACAGGTGGCATTTGTATCACGTCTGCTTCACAGCCTTCCCCCACACCCAGCAACGAAAGCACTGACACAGCTTCTGAGATTGGCAGTGCTTTCAACTCCCCTCTGCGTTCACCAGCTCGTTCCCAAGCTGCCACGCGGCCCTCCAGTCCAGTGGCATCCCATCTGTCTCGAGTGCTCTTTGGAGAAGATGAGTTGTTGAGGCTAGACTCCAGACACAATCGCGCTGTAAGAGAACTGGGTCCCTCTGTCAGCCTTGCCTTGTTACACCTGCAGGAGGATGGAATCATTTATGTTCTCCCACCATCTGGTGAGTACACAAGATCATTACTGTCACCATTATTATTTACAAAGATGGTCTAAAAGCCTTTGCAGAAGTTAACAGTCTTGCAAATCTTAGCTTAGCTTTTGGAATTCAGACTGCATATACTGTTTGAATAACAGACTTATAGTATTTTGCTAATACTGATAGATTACTTGTATGCATGTTTCCTCTATAGATTTGGCCTCCGATGGCATTAAACAGCCTTGTTCTCCCGAGAAGATAAAGGATAAAGATCAAACGGGTCAAGCAGCAGGAGAAAAGGAGGGGAAAAATGGGGGGGATGAGGGGCCGTCTGTGGAAATGAAAGTAGAGGAGAAAAAAGATGGTCCAGAGGCGAATGCTAATAAGAAGAAGCTCAACGCTATGGAATCTGCTGGAGATAACAAGCCTCCTGGAGAGAAGTATTCTCCAAAAGTAAGTTCAAACATTTCATTGTCTGCTCATTTATTTACGTTGTCTTTATGGGCTTGTCTAGAGTCTTTGAGAATCACAGTAGTCCAACTTATTTTTTTCCGTACTGCCAATTAGGGAGCTGCTAAAAATACAGCATATCGTAAAAACGTGGCAGAGTTGTTAATTTTCTGTCTCTGTCTTGCAGGAGTTGCTTGCTCTGCTCAAGTGCGTAGAAGCTGATATTGCCAATTATGAGGTGTCCCTAAAGGAAGAAGTGGAAAAGAGGAAGAAATACAAGGTGCATTTTGTTTACCTAAAACAGTTGAGCAAATTCAATTTCCTTGGTGGGTTTTTTTGAATGATTTGTTTTAATTTTATTTCCTGCGTCCAGGTTGATGATCAAAGGAGGACACATAATTACGATGAGTTCATCTGCACTTTCATATCAATGTTGGCACAAGAAGGTAAATCTTATCATCATCATCGTCACTTTGCCCGTTTGTCACAACTTCATGTGAATTTTTTTTCTGAGATTTATTTACATATCTGGGATCTCTGTGTCAGAATAAAGATGTCTGTATGTTTCACTTCTCAGATTAGTTTGCAGGAAGGAAACTAGGAGTCTGTTTTGTAATGATCAGTGTCACACTGCATCAAAATCTATATGAATCAATACTCTACACAAGGAAATAATGCTAAAACTTTGATCATTTGGTCAGCTCAGGATTTTACACAGCAAGGATATGAGGAGGATAAACCACTGAAATCCCTTAAACACAACTCATATCTGTGATGTGCTTTTCCTATTTTAATTGCATTCTGAAAATGAATCGGTATCTGATTCTCTGTCTTCTGCAGGTATGTTGGCCAGCCTGGTAGAACAAAACATTTCAGTCCGTCGCCGGCAAGGAGTGAGTATTGGCCGTTTGCACAAACAGAGGAAGCCTGATCGCAGGAAACGCTCCCGACCTTACAAAGCCAAACGTCAGTGATTACAAACAATCTCCTCGTAACTTCTCTACTTTACCACTGTGAGCACCAAGCAATCACTGCAGAGAGACAACACCCCGCTGCACTCCCCAAATGCTCACATTAAGTCAGTATAAAAACACTTTCTTTTATCTCAGTCAGAGCCTCCTCATCTTCATAAAATTGACCAAGTGTTTGTTTTTTGTTGTCATATGTGTATATACTGTACGTACTGCCATTTTAGTCTCCAATGTAAATTTCCTTTTTCCATTGCAGTTGCCATTTAACTTGTAAATATTGAAAAAACATTGCTTGTAAAAACTCCATTTTACATGACCATATCACACGCAGCCACACAAGTTGATGTTTTGACAAAAGAAGCCTTGCAGTTTTATTCATCTGCATTCAATTTCAGTTTTTATTTGACAATATACCGTACATCTTTTAATTACTTCTATCTTGGACAATTTTAAACTCCACAACATGATGTGAGTGGTTGTTTGTTTTTTCAGTGGAATGTCATTTCAACCACTATTTCTTGTTGTATATGAATAATAAGCTTTTGTCTGACCTTTTTATATGTACTGAATGTCAGAATTTAGTGGCGGTAACCTGGATGTGTGAGGTTGTGTGTTTTGTACATATGTATCTGTTGATCAGCCCAGCATCACGTCTGTACAGTTCGCTTAATTGTCCTTTGTCCTTGCCAATTCATGATAAACTTAATAAATATATCTTGCTCTCTTATATTTCCTGAGGTGTATTGAGAGTCAAAGTGGCTGTAAATGGACTTCTTGTTTCCAGATCTGTTTTTGTTGCTGGACTGTGTTGGATTCCAGGCTGCAGTGCAACACTGCTTTAAAAAATAGCTCATTAAAAAAATCACAAGTGTGTATGTAGTAGCAGTAAGTCTACACTAGGGAGAGCAGCGCTTCAGAGATGTGTGGTAGCTATCCTTCCATCCACCGTGCTGTAGGAGGGCTCATTCACAATAAATATGCTCTAGATTCTCCATCTAGCACTGTGTCATGGGATCTTGGCTTTGATGTAAATGTGTATTCAGAGGAATAAAATTTCAATTAGAATATTAGTGCCTTTGTGTTGTTGTACTGTTATACTTGTAAAAGTCGACATATTTGTGGTGATACCTTTAGTGTAATACAACCTGACATTCACGAGTATCTCCCACTCAAAAACTTCCTGCCAGCAGGTTGAAAATGATGCTTTGTGAGGTAGAGGTATCAAACTATGAATGTCATCATTTCCAGTCCATTAGGCACACCAAATTTTCTTCTCAGCCACACGGCCATTAAAATTGAATCTCTTCTTGCAGAAACTACTCTACTCTGAGGTGGAATGTTTCCATTTTGTATTCTATCTATATTTGTTTCCTAATCTTTCCCTTTTGTTTTTATTTACATCCCTTCCCTTTTACCCTATGAAGAGCAAACAACTCTTAAAAAGACAGTGGAGTGAATAAATCAGGAATCCCAGCGGAGTACAGTCATGTGCTGAAGTATTTACGTGTCGACTGGAGAACACTGAGCGCCGTGAACGCGCACGTACGGGCTCCTTGTGATCCCACCCATTGCGTCAGCGCGCTCCCTCAGCCTTGCCGTCAGCGCGCGTGCTCCGTGCGGGATGCTGAATTGTAGGTGATGATGGCGGAAGGGGAACAGCGCTGAGTTTCCTCGAGTTTTTCTTACAGCTGTACAACCGTCTACAACATCGCGTCTCTCCGTCGAGTTCGATCCCGAGGCGATGGGGAACGAGGCCAGTCAGGAGGGGGAGGCACAGGCGGGACAGCCCGGCTCCGCCGTCCCTGCAGCGGGGGCTCCGGCTTCCATTTCAGCACCACCGGACTCTGGACAGCTCATCAAGCCCAGCAATGGAGCGCCCGGAGGAGGCAGCGGGGCTGGAGGCGGCCCGGGGATTAACAGGTAGCCGCAATATCCGAGGCTGCTCCGCAAACCCACACACAAAGCTAAATCACTGAAGCTTCATGCTAGCCTGCCGTGCCCCGACTATGTGTCGGAGCCCGAGGCTGAGCCTAGCTTTAGGATCATCCGACTGCGTGGAGGCAGACTTGAACGGTCGCTTAATTATTTATTTCAATATCTTTGTTGACACAATTCACCATCCCTTTGAAGATTCCTGTTTGTGCTTTTTTGGCATCGACATGGTCATGCTATTAATCAATGCCAGTTTGCATCTGACTCGATTTTAATACGCGGCGCTTTCGATTTAGGATCAATAATGCGTGAATGGCTCTCGAATGTATGAGTAGGAATTTCCTCATCCGTCTGTCCCGAGGCATCTTTAAGTATTATGAATGATCTGAAACGTCTTTTCTGGTGAGCGTGTCAGTGCCCAGTTTATGGAGATAAGCACAGATGGATCTCAGAAATATCAATAATATAACAGTAGTTGCAGGTTAAAAAATAGGAGTAATGGAAGGAATGGGAGGTGTGTTGCAGATTCATTTTCTGAACACAGTGCCATAAAGATGAATACAGGCAACGTACAAAGTCATTCCGAGCAGTCACCTTCTCTTAGTGAGGAAACGTCTTTATTCTTTATCATAGTGTTATGTAGGATGACAGTGCTTGCATTAGATAACACCAGCTTTGTTGTGTGGTTTGATTGGCGTGAAGACCGTAACCCAAATACCACAGCTGTCTGATCTCAGCCCAAATCAATATGCAGTGGATCTCCCCCCAACTACCATCAACTGAACAGAAAATGGTTATTTCATGTGGGAGAGTAGCGCTGCATCATTTTAAAAGAGGACCAGGCATCGAGCCCAGACATATTAATGTTGTACCCTTATACACTGATAGTTCCTTTATGTCCTTTCCGTTTTCCGTAATTTCAACAGTCACATGTGTGAACTCTATCACTGGCCTTCAACAAGATCGACAATATTACCAAATAAATAGTCCACAATCTCAGTGTGTAGTCACACATCCATGGAAACATTATGGGCGTGGGAGACAGATTGCCCGCCTAACATGATATTTCCATGTTTGTGGAAATGAAGCAGGAGCACGGCAGGCTCCTACATGTGCCACACCTACGTACTATTTCCCTGTAATGATTTCTTCCTGATACAAATTCTCAAAGGACGCAATTCAAACTAATGTAGATTTTTATTACATTTTTGCTTGATTTCTCTCACTATTTTATTTTATACATATGATGAGCTATTGCGAAGCCCTTCAACAAACAATATGCCACAGTGTATCGAAAATCATTTCCTGTGCTTACATCAATGTAACTTATGTATGTACATATAGGTCATATTTATCTGTAGGTGTCTGTTTCTATTTGGAAACAGCAATCCCTGCACAGGCATGGTAGGTCAGAGTTACCGCTCATAGCTCTTGATTCTTTTATAGCTTGATTTCTGTAGTATCCGCCCTAAGGCGTGTCATAAAGTGATGGCTAGTGCTGAGAGATTAAGTGTACTAAGAGACAGAGAAAGGATAAGTGAGGGAGGGAGGAGAGAGTATATCATGTAGCACATAAAAAATGGTTGTTTTGAGGGAGCCCCATACTTTGACCCTTTCCCTAAAAAGTCATAATGAATTGATGACAGCGTAAGAAACAATAAGGCGGTGGCTTGCCCAACATTTTTGCTTGATGTCATTCAAATGACTTGCAGTAATTTGTGTTTATTGCGTTATGGGCTCCATAAATATACACAGTGACATAATATGCAATATATGTATAACATTATTCCATATATGCAGAGGGTAGATTTTATTTAGAACAACCAAAAAGCAAACACTGAAGCCACGCACAGATCCACAATGCAAAAGGAGTGGACTGGTTGCATAATGCCAGAAGGCAGTCTTGATCAGCACATTCAGAATGCTGCCATGTGTGGAGCACAAGCTCTGCACGTTTGCCATCTTTCTAACAAAGCACTCAAATGTATTGGCTTTAATTTATGCTTGGTACTGCAGCTATATCATCGTCTGATTGTTTTCCCATTACCATCCCAACAGGATTAATGGGTGATTTAGTGAAGATCTGTATTTGCGTAGTCATATAAAGAGACAATCACTAATAGTTTCTTCATTTAGTTGCTACAGTGTATGACATGTAATGAACAACATATCAATTTGCTAAAAAAATATCAATCATTATGTTAATGAATGTAAATCAAGATTCTGGTCTTAACCAAAAGAATACAAATGCACGACACAACCCTCGTGAAGATAAAGAATTTAATGATATTTTCATTAAACCAGTCACATAACAGATGTAACAACCTAATTGCACCCCAGTTCATTCAGGCACAACAACAATATTGTGTGTATGAATGCAGCATACATATCCCAAATGGCCATCACAGTTCGAACAATAATGATGCAGAGACTGTGCCTACTATTTATTAAGACAGCATGAAAACAAGTTAACAAAAATATTTCTGGTCTGTTTCCAAAAGTAGATGATATTGTTAAATAAAAAAAACATCAGAGAGTGAGCTTGTGATCTTTACTTAGCTTTTATTGAACTTTGTCCTTGCTCGTTCCTTGCTTAGACTTTGGAGAAACATTAGAGGATAAACTCATGCTAGAGATACTCTGGGGAAGTGGACAGAAGCTCAAACACTGCAGCAAACCTCTCCCATTGTTTTTGATGCATTCAGACAACAAACAGTCCATCTCACACACTGTATACTGTGATGTACACACATGCGGTGTGTTTTGGCAGCATAGGCATGGTTACCACAGTGGTCCACTGGTACAACCAGCTGCACATCTGAGCACCTGAATTGTTTGACGCCTGAACACCAGAGAGGAACAAAACCTAAATGGCACAGTGTCTGTGTGGTGTATTTGTAATCATGGTAAAGCTCTGCTGATTTTGACGTGCTACATTTGATGTGCTGTGCTGCTTCTATAAGGCACTGCTGCTGGCAGATTTAAGTAATCAGAACAATTCCTCCATTTGCATGTGACCAATATAGTGAGCTTCGTATATTTTAAGCTTTTCCTCAAACACGTCTTGGCTGCTCGTCAATTACTCTCTCCATCTACCTTAGGCTGGTGTGATGTTGAGCGATGGAAATAAAGAGGAGCCATTGCCACTAACTTCCTTCCACAGATGCGACAGAGATGACTTGGGTCTCTTTATCACAGCTTTGCCAACGTGTCTGGCATATTGTTTCTCATCTTATCTCTTTGAATACAGGACAAAAACATTTATTTGTGACAAGTCCCAGCTGTATGCTAAGCTTGGTAGTAGAAGCTTATAATGAGCTCTTCAACTCAAGCTGTCCACCAATTACAATATGACAAAATTAATTATATAAACCCCAACACTGTGAGGAACTTCTACAGAAAAATAAGTTTGTTCTTTCTGAGGAAAAATAATTAATACAGTTCCTGTCCAGTGATCATTGTAACAGTAGAAACATTATGAGAATAACAATTCTAGTCCAATGTTTATGAGCTTAGATTTCACAGTAGATAAATGCTCCACTTGGGGCCGTATACTCACATTGCACCTTAAAAAACAATTTGCAGATGTAAGTCTGATACATTTAGCACCTTTCTGACTTGACCTTTAAACAAGAAGCACGGTGTAGTTTTCTACTCAGCATTCTGTGCTTCTGGTGCTCATTCCCATTCAGCAGATGTATGAATTAAGAAAAACATATCTCTAGTGCAGGTGTGTTGATATAGATACTGTAGGTCAGGTCAATAATAAAAAAATCAATAAATAATGCAACAGGTTTCGCATCAGTCTTGATCCATGGCAGAGAAACATTGTGTCAGTATATCTTTTGAATAATTCTTTTAAAAAGTGATCAGTAAATGTTTACCAGTAATACCCTTCGCTGTCCAATAAACCTTTTCAAAGGTGATGCACTCAGCGCTGGAACCGCCAGTGAAAAAAATGCTATAGGTGCAACATTGGGGAATAACTTTGTAATTATTATTGAATGTAGATTATTGAATATTGGGTCTCTGGAAGAAAATTATCTGTGGCTGAGACCTTATCGTTGATTTGTTTTTAATATAATATTTGGCTTTTCCGTCCCTAAAGCTTATACGTTCAGTAATAATACTTCATAAAATACGAAGTATTATTATCCCAGCGATTTTCCACCACTTGTCCGATTTCAGGTCATGGAGGCAACATGCCAAGGAAAGCAGCCCAAAGTTCCTGCTCCCTGGCTAAGTTCTCCACATCCTTCTAGAGGATCCCAAAATGTTCCCAGGCCAGATGGGATATATAATCCCTCCAGCATATTCTGGCTCTGCCCAGTGGTCTCCTCGCAAAGGGAGTTGTCCAAGAAGCATCCTGATTGGAAGCCCAAGTCTCCTCAGCTGTCTCCTTTCAATGCAATGGATCTACTTCGAGCTCCCTTCTGATGTTCGAGCTCCTAGCGTATCTTTGATGCTGAGTTATGACACCCTGTGAAGAAACTCATTTCAGCCGCTTGTATCTGCAATTTCATTCTTTTGGTCACTACCGGGAGCTCATGCACATTTGGTAAGAAGTGTAACGTGAATTTACAGCTTTATCTTCAGACTCAGCTCTCCCAGCTCTCCCAGAAGCTACACCAATCTGCTTATCAATCTTACACTCCATCCTAATATCACAAGACCCTGACCCTGCTTGAATTTCTTCACTTGGACGGTCAACTTGCTTCCCACCGGGAGAGGACTAGCCTCAGTTTTCTAGCAGGGAACCTCGGCCTCAGATTTGGTGATGCAGATTCTCATCCAGGGCAGCTTCAGCTGCAAACCAATGCAGTGCATGTTGGGGGTGACAGCTTGATGAAGCTATCATAACTCTGAACGGAGCAGAGATATGATCTGAAGGCTGCCAAACTGGGCACTCTCTGATCCCTGCCTGTGCCTCAAGATTCTGTCCATGAAAATCACAAACAGCCTTGATGTAGTCCAGCTGGACTCACTGCCAATAATAAGAAAACAGCTCCTACTTTGGTCATACATAAACAAACCCAAAAAAGTATAACCGTGTGCCTCACAACATAGTGTGTATATATTTGTATGTATGTGTGTGTTGAGTGAGGGTGGGTCCTGTGGCAATATAGGGCGTTGTTATGAACCATCCTCTCCTTTTACTATCATGCCAAGTATTATACCAAAAGGGAGACATGTTTTTTGTTGTTAAAGCTTCATTGAAGCTCATTAAATCAGCTATATATTCATCTGTATCGTGTTACATTATAAAGTACAAAAACTGGCATGTTAACGGTGTTTGCAGATGGTCTCTGTCTCTGTGCTCTTGCTGGAACACACCTGTTCTGGTTGTTCTGGGTCTGGTTTGTCCTTGTGTGCCTACTACTTATGTAGTGTCGTGTAGGGTTTGGTGTTGTCCTGCAGTTGCGGTGTTCATTTGTGTGTTGTGTATGTTGGGATGTTGCCGCATTTGTAATTGAACACAGTTTGAAAGTCTAACTGCCTTTCTACTTGTTTGTCACAAGAAGTTCCACGGGGGAGTTTTCTTCAGCATAAAGAGGAAAGGCAGCTTCCAAACCCTTCACTCTCCACTTTCTGAAGTATAAAGGGGTTGACACAAAGCCTCCAGTTACTCTCAATGGATTCCTTTTTGCTGATTGATGAAAACATCTTAGAACCCTTTGAAAAGGTGTCATTCGGTTCAACCTTTTTTTCAGCCTCAAAAAGCTTTGCATAATCACAGGAGACTCCACTAAGTGTCATTGCCATTCACCAATAAATATTACACGAAACCTTCTGTATTGAGAAGAAAGTTGATACTATGGATAATACTGCGACTTTGGTTGTGTTCCCCGTATATCAGAGTTCAGTGGCTTAGTAATATTGCCGTAAATTTCCTGTGTGTAACATTCCGCTTAGGGTTTGACGTGCAGTTTGTGATGGACGCACTACCGCGAACACAGGAATCCTGTGGAGAGACGAATGAGGTCAGAGTTGTGCAGAAGCAGGGGTGACTCACTATTGCTAACATAGTCTATTTTAATTAGTTTATTCCTTCCTTTATATCCGCCCATCTCTCGCTGTGAATGCGGGGCTGCTGCTCAGATTGTCTTTGAAAATTATTGACATGACAAAACCAAGACGATGTTGGGATCGGGGAAATCCTCCATTCCACTTCAACTATTGGCACAAATGCCCAACAGCAACGAACAAGAAAAGCAAAAGTTTAGGATAGCATTGTGTGAAACACTACCTGTTTTGTACACCATCCACTTCACTGAGGCCAGCAGAACAGCCTCAAAGAGTGAAAACAAGCCATGAGGAGCACTTCACAGAAACTGATAGAGGCAATATAAAATATTCAACATTTGCCTCTCTGTCGGCCAATGTTTTGAGTAGTCTGATATCATTCTATGGACAACAATAAAATCTTATAGCAATATTAGGATATGCATCTCCAGATGGAAATATTGTGCACAACATTACCAAGGAACTCAAATCAAGGGGGAGAAATACACAATATGTTACTGCTGCTTTAGCAAAATTATTAGTGGTATAAAATTCTACTAGGTACATTTTGCAGATTTTATTAAACATATACAGAATAAAATTTATCTTGATGAGCGACATTTTGTATTTATTGTATGACGCTAAGATGATTTGGAAGGTAAATAATGTTCTTGCTTTTTCTTTTTTTTTCTTTCACAAGTTCACCTTCAACAGGATTTCTCTCGATTGCTTCAAAAAGTTTTTGTGTAGCCGTGATCACAGGAAGGGACTGTGGAGGGCCACTGTAAATTTGTACTGCATGTGTTCATTAGTCTATGCCAGTTGGCACAAATATAACCAAAAGTAGCTGAACGAGCTGTGGTTTAGCTGTAACAGACCATTGACACAGTCAGATGTTTTCCTCAAGACAATACGGCAAAAAATGCAGTAAAACTATTATATAAACCAGGAAATATCTAATCAAAAATAATGAAATATGAGTGAGAAGAATTAGTAAAGTAAGTAATTAGTTAAATCAGTTAACCATTTCTTTGTCATTTTTTGCAGACCACCTCTATCAGACCCAGGACCCAAACCAGGAGCCCAGACTAGTCATGGGACAGGGGACAGATTGGCCTCCCATGATACCCCACAGTCTACAACACATCAAGGAGAACAAGGCCAGGGTCATGTGTCCAGGAAGAGTCTTCAGGTAGATGTGGGCAGCAACAGGACTGGGAGGTCCCCGTCTGTGTCTCCTGACCGAGGCAGTGTCCCCTCTTCCCCCTACTCTGTGCCTCAAATTGCACCTATGCCCAGCAGTAAATTGTGTCCCGTCTGCAAAACCACTGACTTAATGGGCCCCGGGGACGACAAGCCGAACTTCAACACCTGTACGCAGTGTGGCTGTATGGCGTGCAACCAGTGTGGCTTCAACCCGAACCCACACCTCACGGAGGTAGGTAGTCCTCTTTAACTGACACTGACAGTCAGATGTATCATAACAACGTGGCTCTTCATTCATCTGCATACACAATAAATAAAAGAAAAGAAATGATGGGTCTCTTGCAGTTAAGGTGTAGTTTAAGTGCATACAGTACCATAATTTTGTTTCTATAGTCCTGTAGTAATTACTTGTTATTGTCATTTGTGAGTGATGATAACTTTTATTGGCTGAATTACTGGAAGTGACCCAGGAATGCACTTTCACTCCAGTATTACATAGTAGATGTCCATAACAAAGCTGTATGGAGGCTCGAGGCCTGGAAATGATGCTCAGAGCTTACACTAGCTCTTCCTCACCTTTTATCATCATGATTATTCATTCACACTCATTCAAATTCATCTAAACATGTCATCACTGTTAACGGAGAAACTCTGTTGCGTACTTTGAATGAGACCAGGCTTCACTTTTATTGTGAGTCACATGAGGCTGAGCCATCTGTCACAAAGTTTCACATCAGCTCCAGTGAGTCATGATCCAAATTGCCTAAAGGCATCTATAGGCTAAATCAATGAGTAGGGTTTATGGAGCAAGTGCTTAGCTTTACAAATATGTGCACAAGTGTGTGTAAATGTGTGGACTGAGAGGCTAGATAGATAGATAGATAGATAGATAGATAGATAGATAGACAGACAGATAGACAGATAGACAGACAGACAGACAGACAGACAGACAGACAGACAGATAGACAGATAGATAGATAGATAGATAGATAGATAGATAGATAGATAGATAGATGATAGGCGATGAAGATGGAAGGACCAGAGAGGAACGAGCAGACCAAAGGCCAGAAGAATAGATATTGGGAGTGAGTGATTAAGAGCACGGCAGTAAAGGGAACAGCAGAGGTTGATGTTGTGGGTGTTTTTCAGTCGAGCCTTGGTGAGCTTGTCAGACGCTGACAGAGGAAGAGAGACAGGGAGGGAAAACTCTCCTCCGGAGACCTGAAGATTTACCCCCTAACCTACTTATTATGGATCCACCCTGTGTCTCAGTGCAGTGTGTCTACTGTAGCGTTATCATCCATCAGCCAAACTGGCCATGTTGTTGCTAATAAAGGGGATGATAATGATGATGGTGATGATGGTATGGTATTAACACTAGCTGTTGAAAAGTGAAAAGTTCATCTTATATGAAGAGCTTTCAATCTCTTAGACACGGAATGAATGACTTGCAATATTTGTTTGACTTAATATCCCACTAGCCAAGCTGTATTACAGTGTGATGACAGAAAAAAGACAATGGAAATGGTCTCTTATTCATTGCAATTCCGGGATTAGTGTCTTGATGACATCACCAGCCCAGTCTAGGTCTACTTCCTGCTTTGTGTTTCAGTTTACAAATAATGATCAAAGTGTCCCAGATTAAAGAGCTAATATGGGCAAAATCCGTTAATCAAGAGGATTTACAGAACGTTGGCAGTGCTGATGAATGCAAAAACTAAAGGTCATATTTTGATATTTGACATTAGATTTCTTCACCCTGAGGCACAAATAATATCTTTGGAGCAGAATGAACGGAGCAAGTTGGGCCACTTTTATCATGATCTTGATGATTGATTTGGTCTTATTTCTTTCCATATGGGGTTGTTTTGGAACAATAATGAGCAAGTAGGAGATCTTTTATACCTCCTTATAATCTCAATGTAATTTAGACAGATGTAAATAATGAGCATGTTTGATGGTAGCCACTTTTTCAGGCCTGTTAATACGAGGTGTAAAAACCAAGAGGGCTTTACCGTTGCCTTGTGTGTATGTGCATGCAGTCATAGTATGTGTGCATATGAGTATGTCATGTATAACACAGTAAGAAAAAGAAATGGCTGCCTGGAACAAATGATCGTGGTGTTTTAGTGAGAGTCGTAGAAGCAGAACAGCGGACAGAGAGAATAAAGCAGACAATAAGAGATTGGTCAGATAAAAAAAGTACAAGTGACACCCCCATACTCCCACCGGTGTTCTCTCACCATCATATAGGGTAGCATCTGCTTTATAATTGGTTCAATATCTTTTTATAGATTCCACCCTCTTTCTGTCTGTAATAATGGCCTGGTCCTGAGGAGCCGACAGAGAGATTGAGAGTGAGATTGAGAGTGAGAGTGAGGGAATATTTTACGCTAGATGAAAAATGATTCTCTTCAGATGATAGCCCCACTTTTAGTCTGACCCTTGCCTTAAATGAGTTGCAGTGGGCTATGAGTATGTCTATAAATATAGTATAACAGAATATACTATATATAGCCATTGTTTGTCCTAGTTAAGACCAGATTATATTTTATGTAGAACCAGCAAATTCAGCAGAGACAGAGAGAGAGAAAGATGGAAAATAATTGTGTTTTGGCAATGGCAGAAAGTCTAGTTAGGCAGGAATGGAAGTATGGGCGGATGAAGATCTAAACAAAAAAAGAGGTAAAATTGGTTATTACAGCGGCACCATCATACCAACCAGTGTATTTTTTGTGTCTGCATATAAGATGATGTATTAAGTTTGGTCACTGTAGCTTTTATGGTTTTTGAGTGTATTGCTCCCTGGGATATGTTGGATTGGTACCAAAATGTATTGGCTTAATTGTCCAAACTTCCCACCGTGACTCCTGAAAATCAGTTTAGTACATTTCAAGTAATCCTGCTGATGAACAAACAAACCAACCAGCAGGGGCAAAAACAGTACCAAGAGTGCCAACACACTTGTGAATCACAAAGCAATTCTGTTCATTAATGCTGATTTGAGTGCTGACAAAAATCATTTGAGTTTGAAAAGCAACGGCTATTTTACTGGGAGTTTGTCACTTGGTATAATTTCCATGACATTGATAGCACTCCATAAATAGTTTGCCAGTAGCAGTCAGTCAGATTGGATTTGGAGTCACGGTAAAAGAATTGGTTGCAGGTTGGGAGCTTGCATCAAACGCTTTGTGTCTCATTTTGGAAGAACTCGTGTCTGCTGATTTTCATACGTTTTAGAGCACCGTTAACAAGCGACACAGTCCACAAACAAGAGACAAGTATTTTAAGTGACAACGTAAGAGGCCCATGATTGATTTTCCTAAGTTGTCATGAAGCATGGTGTCCTATATACAGTATATCATATACAGTATAACATCCTGTTAAATGAGCTCAAAGGTGACATTGCTGGCTCTGGATGTAATTTCTTGGGCTCTAAATTTACCTTCAGATTAGACTCATCCATGAGCTGACAGGGTTCAGTCATCAGTAAAAGGGTAATTTTTTTTTAATCCTTATATTGATTTTCTTTGCAAGTGAATACAGGAGAAATGAAAAAAAAATGCAAGTTGAAACTAAAAGGATGCACTCATATCACATTTATGAATAAGTCCATTATACTTACGAGCTTGTACTTCATAATCCCCTCATATTAATACAGACATCTCTAATCCCTCTCTAATTTTGCTTTATGCGACACACATTCCTCCACAATATCCAGCTTTGGTAAAGACGAAGACAATGAGATTGGTACAGATACATGGATATCGCTAGTCATTAGCTTGAGCCAGACATCTGTTTCAAATAGTGTCTATGTTAGAGGCTGTGGCATGTAAAACCATTTAAAAAAAAATCTTTTGGGGCATTTCTACTTTATTATGATAGGCACAGTAGAGAGACTGACAGGGAGGATAGGGCTGAGAGAGGGGATGACACGCAGCAAAGGGCACAGGCTGGAATCAAACCCACACAGCTGCGCTATGAGATATGCGCTCTAACCAGTGTGCCACCGGGGCGCCTGTGACACCTTTTTTAATTCTTTTTAATTGTCAAGTCCAAGTCTGATGATTGAGTGGAAGAGCTACGTCACCTGGCACATTTGTGTTTTGTTTTGTTTTTTTAAAATTTGGTTTTAAATTCTTCTTGCTCCTCAAATAGACAGACAACCTTTGTAAGATGCTTTTCCGCCTTTTGCCATTTTGAGCTGGATGAAAAAATTAACGAGTGAATAAATTGTCGTAGGCTGTAGAAGGGTAAGGTAGTTTTACTCTAGTTACCTTTTACTGTCAACATTTATCACTACAGAAAAACTTAGATCAATACATACACCATGTACTGTACATACAGGAATAACGTCAAAGATGAGTTTTGCTGTTATATTTTGTAACTATGATCACTATCACATAGTGTACATTCTTGAAGATTCGGACTTCCTAGATAGTTTCAAAACTCAATTTCACACGACTTAATTAATAGACATTAAATCTTTGGGCCTCAAGCTTTCTGAGATGAGAACCTCAACTCCTCTTTTCTTTGAGTCATATAATGAAAACGTGAACGAGGAGCAAAGTTAAAAGAAAAACACTGTACACTGCCCGGTAAATCGTTATAAAGTAAAATAGAAATTGTTTCAATGCAGAAAAATGCACTGTAATTACAGACTGGGGCTTGAAGTGGGCAAACAGCTGAACTGGGTCAAGAATCCAGCTGAGACACTACATGCTGAATTTTGCATATACCATTATATTTTGCACAGAGGACAGCCTAGAACTAAATCTGGGGCGCTGGTGTAATTATTATCCAATAACTTATAACTCATAACATAAAGTCAGCACTCACTGTTACATGAGCTGTGTCAAAGAAGGAATTATAAAAGCTATCTCATCTTGTCATCCTATGTAAAAATGGCCACACGGGTTCCTTTTATCTGTTTTTCTATAGCTTTCATGATACATTTAGACGGGAGAGACCCACAGTCGCCCTTGGCAGTATTCTGACAGTATTATAATAGGGTAATCATTTCATCTTTCGTTAAAATGCATTAGTCTAGACTCATTGCAGTTAACTGTGTTGCATTTTGCCAGTGGTGTTAAGTAATACAGTAAAAATACCTCACTACAGTACTTATATGTTTTCGGAGACTTAACACCTTGGTGGAGTATAAATATTTGTGCAAATGATTACTTTTACTTCACTATAATTGTGGAGGGAAATCTATACTTTTGTCAAAACAGGTTTGTCAGTCGTTCCAAAATGAATTTGAAAATAAGTGCTTATTTCAAAATGCGGACTAGGAGATGGACAAAAGATTGAAAAAATGTCGGATCAGATTGAGCTCTTATTACGGGAGATTCTCTAAAAATGTGAAGTTCAAACAGAACACCATATCGAGGACTATGCTGCATTTTTACACTCATTTTGGTATTTTTGGCATTTTGATTTCTCATCACTCATAGTTTAGGCCTCATATTGTAATGGAAATCTAACTGACTACAGGACTGCACATTTTCTGTCGAGGTTTGGCAGTGTCAGTTGTCATTATCATACATTTTCTATATGGTTCCACAGTCTCAACGGTATCAGAATTCTGCAGTGACTGGATATGAACATCTGTGCAATCAATGCAATCTAATACAGAAACCCTGGAAATAAATTGTTTTTTGTTGGAACTGTGTCAGATTGTTGTGCTCCTGGTGATGTATGAGTCCAGTTTGTGTAATTATAATTTATGATTATCTGAGCATTACAAGTTTCCCAACAGTAGTGACCTATTTGATGCGGCTGAATTGCTGTTGAATTGCAGTGCACACAGCAGTAGCAGACAGGCTTATTGAAGTACTTTCCTGTGGCCCGCATCACAATACTGGACTGCTGCAATCCCACAAAAAGCCTAAATAACTATGTGGTTTGGCTCTGATGCCCGACCTGGCAGAGAGACCTACTAGGCCAGTGCAGTCCGAGACCGCGTGACTCCTTGTGATAACCATTTTATCAAACACTAGATGACTTTACTTTGTGTGATTAAAATATTAACACTTCAAGGTGGTTGTATGTCACAATCAAAGGTCCAGAATCATTTTTCATACGCATTTTCACTTGCATACAGGCTTTAAAGACATCATGTCCATCCCCTGTAAAGATACGTTTGACACGTGCTTTATCAATCCCTGTCCTGTCTGCACAGCACGCCAGGTGAGAGACATTCAGTCGTTGGTTTGAATAGGAATTTGATAATTCTGTTTACAAACTCAGCTCCCTATTTGGCAACAGTTAAAATAAGACAGAGGGCTTTATTTAGATAGTTCTTGTGTATGTAGTGCTTGTGTATGGTTGTATTATATTATTGACTCGGTAGCTGTAGTGTAGTGGGGGCCGCACTTCTCTGGGAGGAATTTCAAAGGCTTCTCATCCAATTTGCTAAGAGTTGATAAACTGCTGCATTTCAAGCTTCCTGGTTCCAAAACTGCAGTGCTCAGCTGCTCTACATGCTGCATGGTGATACTGCATTGTGATCTGTGACATGGAGCTTCTCTCCGGGTCTGCATCTTTATCTATTCAACTATTTATTTGATTCTGTCACTGAGCTGCTTACCCAGCGAACTTTGGGAATGATGGACTACACAAGGTCTCCAGCTAAAATTTGCAACATGATGAGGGTGAAAAAATACTCCTCTACCTCATTGTGGCTTTACACTTCAGTGGAGACAATCAAGGAGAGTCAGCAGTCTGACCACAGATGAAGTTTTATTCCCTACAGCAGTCCTGTGTGAGTCAGAATTTAGGGTTTTTGACACAGGTTAATACAGTGCAGTGAGATACAGGATGGGTGTCTCTGTCAGACATTCAGGAAGATCTACTGATCGGTAGGAGCTGTTACACGTCTGAATTTAGCCACTTTGTTATTTAATTTAGCGTTGTCCTATTCCAAATTTCTGCTTACCCTTTCAAACGTCTTCCTCACGTCCCAAAGGAGCCTCTCTCTGTCTTTCTTCCACGGAACATATCCTAATTCCTTCTTAGACTCTTCAATACACCACACCATCTCTGGATGAACAGACAGTTTCTCTTCAAAATAGAAATGAGACTTTTTAATCAGCTTTCCCAGCTCGACAATCCATCTGTCCACAATGGTTTGCCTCGACTGCCTTTATGGGTGGTCACAACACTTGGATCGCCTTTCTTTGTTTCCTCCTTCCCCGTACAGGTCAATGTGCTGTTGTGATTACAATCACTTTGTAAATGTGTGCATGCGCCTGTGTGTGAATTGCTATTTGATCCATATCCAATATTCAAGACTCGGTGGATCTTTGCTCCAACAAAAAGATTCTATTTTTGGAAGAAAGCTGTTGTTCCCCGCGAAGCCGATGTGCTCAAGCATCCTGTGGCCCTGCTGTGTTCTCACAGAGCTGTGGGCTGTGGTCCCAACTCATGACCTTTCATGTGCGTCGTTCCTAAGTGTGGGCACACACATGCACGGCACACACACACAGCAGCAAGCTATAGCAGGAATTCACGAGCTGCATGACAGCCATCATAAACGTATAGATGAGATGCAGATGAGATGCCGTAATCTGACGTACGCTGCTAAGAAGGAGAAGAACAAAATGGGTGGAGGACAAGATGGAGGGTGCAACAGAGACACGATGGAAAAGGACAACGGGAGACTGAGAGTGTGCAGCACACTTGTTTTCTTGCTGATACCGATCAAATTTCATAAAGATCCACATGATTGCCTCATAACAAGGGGGATACAGAGAGGGAAGAGATGGAGAGATGAGGCGGAGGCAAGCTGAGACATGATGAAATTGATAAATAGCAGCTCGCCCTCCTCCAACTGATTTCTTTGTTTTTCCATGTCTTTCGCAATGGACATGATGTTTTTTTTCCCCATAACATGATGATCCCAAACATAATTTTGATAGACGGAGAGAAAAACAAAGACAGTGCTAATGATAGGGACTTCCTGCTTGTCGGCGTCGTATAGATGCGATTGCTGGACGCTCTTCATTTCACATTACTCTGACTGTCCCCAGGGTTCACCTCTGCACTAAGCGTCTCAGGTTCCCTTGACTGACGGTGAAAACCATGGTCTCATCACTTCTTGTATACAAGATTGGCAGAGGGCCAGATACAAGGCTAAGATGATGCTGAGCCTGTTCTGTATACTGACTGACTCACCGATAGACTTACCGTAAAGCAGACTGATTGATCACACATTAAAGTGCTCAGTCAAGTTACTAATTAAATACGGAATACTATAAATACTTGATACTTAAAATGTACTTTTTAAGTTTGGGAAATATAAAAATAAAACATAGATCCTATCCTGTCACTGTCTACAAGAAAATATGAGATTAAAATTTCATTTTCTTTTTCACTCATCACTTCTCTATTACCTAGTTCTCCCCGGTGTATCAGAGAGGATGGATCTTTAAAGAGAGCTTCTTGTTCTGCTCAAAGGCAAAACACATATGGACCCACACTACAATGAATTTCAACTGAAAGAGATTTTACAACAGCTGAGACGTAGCCATCTGCCATGGACATCAACTTAAAAACTGTAACAACTACATGCAATTGTATATGCAGAAAATCCTACAGTTTGTTTATTACCTCGCATGCCGTGTTTGGATTCTCACTGAATGACTTGTAAGTATTACTTTAAATAGTTTTGGTACATAGCCATGTATAAGTGGGATAACAAACAGCTGCGTCTCACTATCTTGATCTCACCGTTACGATTTATTCCATGATCATCACCCGCTGACGATGTGTTTTGCTCACGAATTAATAACACACTTAAAGTATTTATAAAATATACTGACGAGCAAATATTGATGGCAGCTCCACTATGTGTGAGTACGAGGCATTGATCGACATGCTGACATAATCAATCACCTGAAGTATTTAGTGGACCTTGATTTATAATGACATACAACTCTGCACAGTTACCGTTTTGTGGAACATTTTCTTGTTATTATCATTATCCTGCGATCATTGTTCTTGCTGTTGCTGCATTGTTGTAGTATTACACTATTGTGCACAATTGTACCTTGTAGATCTTAAATGAATGGCAGAAGTGTCATACTATAAGCATGTATTCTGTTGCTGGAACATACACAGCTGCCTATGTGTGTGTCTGTATTGACTTTTCTGTTGTTTGTGTTTGTGAGCTTTCCAGTATGCGTGCTTGTGTGTGAATCAATTTCCCCTGGCCACGGGCTTGCAGAGATATTTGATTCCTTATTAGTAGGGAAGAGGCCACATCTCCTGCATTTCAACTTTTACAGCTTTCACAGCTCTTTGCATCCTAAACATGCCAAACAAGCGGAATCTTAGTGAATCCACCCTAGACCTCCACACACCATTAGTGATTTTGACCCCACAGTATATACGGTCAAAGCCAGGATTCAGACCGCCAACCCTGCCCAAACCTCCACATAACCTTTCTCTCAATGCATTTATATGACATTGAGGCATCATGTATTGACCAAGAATCCAAGACACCAGTAGCGTGGCAGCTGTCAAAACACCAGGATGCCAATTACCACATATGTCCGTGTGCTGTCACCGAGGCCTCTGATTTTCACCGTCCTATGTGCCTATATTGAGCAGAAAACAAGCGAAGAGGGAAGACATTAAGGAAATGACATCAGCAGGAGAAAGCGGGGGGTGGGGTAGGTGGGTGGATTTAAATGATGTGGGGAACACAGCATATAATGACAGGCAAAATGACAGAAAATAGGAAAGGAAAACAGAAAAGAAGAGAGGGGCGCCTGAAAAATAAGCCTTGTCCATGTTTCCTATTTCTTCCCCACGCAATTGTTTACTGGTCATGTTTGTTAACACAGTCTAATGCAGAGATACAGAATCCGCAAAATAAGATACACAATTAATCTCTTACACAACAAATATCTTATTTATTCATATCCACCAGGGCAGGCTGGAGCTTAGCAGCAGCACTATGTTGGACCAGCACACGCATGCATGCACGCAGTCATAGCCACGGCCAGTTTAGTCTCCTGTTTACACATTTCTATGGACAGTGAAGACAAACTGAAGACACCCAAAGAAACGTGGAGAGATAAATGTAAACTAGATCATCATTTTACATACAGTATATTATTAATCTGTGCACATAATTTACTCTGTACTCCTGGTAAATCTTTTACAGCTTTATCACTTAAACCTTTTCCGTTCACACAGAATCTGATGCAAATAAATAATATGAGAGTGTGGAAGAAAATTATTCAGAATCATTTGTGAACATAGATTAGGCTGTTAGACCTGTAGTATACTGTACTGATATACATTATGTTGTCATTTATAATCCAGTAACGGTTGGATAACCTAAGATGCCTGTTTTGTTTTTCAATTTTTCCTCTTCGTAGGTGCAGGAGTGGCTCTGTCTGAACTGTCAGATGCAGAGAGCTTTGGGGATGGATATGACCACACCACGCTCCAAGAGTCAGCAGCAGATACACTCTCCTTCTCATGCAGCCAAACCAGAACCCAGTCCCGATGCTTTGACTCAGCCCCAGACGCAGCCTTCTCCTCAGACACAGCCTCCAGCACAGACCAAACAGACTGGTCCGGGTCAGCAACAAGTAAAGCTCCCCCCCGGGGCCGTCCCTCTCCCTGGCATGGCCAAAGCTCCTTCTCAGCCCGATCTGTCCCGCAACTCTCCTGCTCACCAAGCCCAGCATCCCCGTCAGGACCAGACACGCAGTGCGGGGAGCTCCCCTTCAAAACAGCCCCCACCCCCAGAGCAAACTTTTGGGAAGTTGTTTGGCTTTGGTGCGTCCCTCCTTACCCAGGCCAGCACGCTCATATCTGAGACTACTCAACCCCAGCAACAGCTCCCCAAACCAGCCCCTAAACCAGGCGGCCCGCAGGGTCCAGGGCCTGGGCCAGGTAAACCTTCGGGACCTCAACCGTCCCAGCAGGGACCCCGAGCTCCTGGTCAGCAGCAACAAAAACAAACACATCCGGACGCCCCCTCCAAGCCCAAATCTTGTTGTCCTCTCTGTAAGACATCCCTCAACATAGGCAACACAGCAGAACAACCTAATTACAACACCTGCACCCAGTGCCACTCGCAGGTGTGCAACATGTGTGGATTCAATCCAACGCCACACTTAGTCGAGGTAAGAACCGAAACTGAAACCGATCTGTTTGTCTGTCCGCTGTGGAGGAAAGTGAGGGAGTGTCTGTCAGCCCGCAATGGCTGACAGAGCACAGAGTCACTAAACAAAATGATTATCGCTTCTTTCTGTTTTGTGGTGCAGCATATTTGGCTGTCTGGTCTTGGTTTGAAAGGCTTCATTTCACTGGGTCTCTCTGTTGGCACAAATGTCGCAATTGGTTCCAGGCCTTATCGTATGACGTGCGGCTGTCACCGTCTGCTGTTTCCAAAGTTCTTCATGATTCGTTTTCTGCACTTCTGTACTGATCCTGTTTTTCTGAGTCAGTTTTATTGTCCAATGCGAGGGGTCAAGCAGTTATCAAGGAGCAAGTATGAGACAAAAAGATGAACAAACCATGAATAATTAACCAGTAGTTCCTGAATAAACTCAATCAGATAGTAGTCGATGCTAAATTGATGGACTGCTGGATTGTTCTTAATTCACCTGTGAATGAATCGGTCCTTATTGATCAGCGCGTATGTTAATGTAAACACATATGTGGATTTGCATATCGCGCACATACAGACCGATTCCGTGTCAGGATTAGACTCTTCTTGGATTGATTAGTGGACCAGTGGATGTTTATGGTGGATCACGTTAAAAATCAAATCAAGTCAAGTCTTATTTGTTTTGCCCAGTATCACATGTGATGTCTCACAGGGCTTTGGAGTCCCACACAAATCACAGAGCCCAAATCTCTCCAGGAAGGAAAAACTCCACCAAAAATCGTAACATGTAAGGAACAAAGGACGAACCCTTGGGAGAGAGGCAATTCAAAGGCAATTCTTTTGGAACAGCCCGGTGTACAATAGGAGGAGGAAAGGAACGGAATAAACTAGAAGACACTGAGAGTGAATCCCTCCCCCCCTCCGTCTTTCTATCCCATTCTTTTTGGCCACCTCTCTGTGGACGTCTCTTATGATCAGGACTCAAGTGTTACTCGAGTAATTGTGTAATTAACATGTGCACAAGAAGGGGCCATTATTATTTGTTATTGCTAATACAACATTTGAAGGAGAATTAATACAGATATCTATCAGTTACTCATTATAAGCTTGTTCATCAGCTAATTAGCAGCATAAGCAGCTAATTCCTTGTTTGTTCCATTGTTCTCATTAACTGTTTAGGTTTTGTGAATGTAATAGTTAAATATTCTCCTTCCATTTATAATACAAAGCACAATGTTTTCGTAATATTCCATGGTTGGTTTTGCAGCAGGTTTTGTTGAAGCGGCAGCTCAGGGAAGTCTGCGGTTCGTGGAAGTGAACTATGGAGTGAACTCTTTCTCAGTCTCACTGTGATTCCCAGTCAGGACCTGTCCTTTGTAGTCATGGTCTCTCATGAAGCCCTGGCTGTGACTCACCTCTTCAGTGAGTAGTCTACCCTATGGCTGCACACAATTATACGTCTAATGCGGGAAACTGCGTCTTATCAAGTCTAATTTAATGAATGTTCTTAATATGAATCAGTCACATCCACAGGTCAGCTGAGTCTAATAGCTCCTTTAACCGCTCACTCATCCTCTGCCGTGGTGGGAATCCAGTTGGTAAGAACAGGGGCCTGCAAAGCCTTCTACAGCCAGGCAATAACGGAGTTTAATTATGCAAATCAAGTCCAATTGAATGATAGCTGTAATAACAGGCTTTCTACAGAGCTCTGTCTTTTTATGGGTGAGCCTTGTCTTCTCAGGCATCTGCTTGTCACAGGCACTAGCACAGGCCATTCATAGATCACTATGGAAACAGAGATAATTTGTTTGTCAGACGTCCTTTTCATGGTTGACTGTGGAGACGCCGAGGGTCTGAAAACTTTCAGACTGCTGTTCATGACAGATTCTGTTATTAGGTGGTTTGTATTTCTGCTCTGCCGGGTACAAGCCACCGCTCAATCTAGTGTAAACTTCGCTCTCCTCAAACCTGTGAACAATTTGGTTTTTATTCCGTATGAGCTGGCAGGTTGGTCGCCCCAGAGTGGGTGAGAACCATTTGGACGACGTGTCTGCGTTTTGAATGGAGGTTTCTAAACCTCATTTCCACAGCCTGTTTGACACACAACTCCTCATCCTCACCTAATCGCTCCAAAAATTACCCTTCATCCATTTCTGTTTTCTCGCCCTCTTTTCCTGTCTGTTGCAGGCGTAATTGTCACCGTCACCCATCCCGCTTTTTATTTGGCCAGATGACTAATCATTTCGCAATACATGGAGCCGGTTTTCCCACTATGGGTTCTCAGAGAGCATCAGGGTCTGGTTTGAGTGATTACGCACCCCTTTGAACTACATCATTACTCAGAGACCAAACAACCATAGTTTTAACATCATATTACCCACATTGTGTAATATAATATCATATTACATATATTTGGATCAAAGTCACTTTACAACGAATGTGAAATATTTGCTTCCCTTTGTAACAGAGCAATGTATTACTGGTGTGTTAAAACTGAAAAATCCACAAATGAGGAACTAATGCGAAATAGCACAGAGTTTTTTTTGCTAAAATTACTGTTACGTGTATTGTTAACCGTGTAATTCATGAATCTTCCATAGGTTTTTCCAAACAATCTACAGTATATCCATTTTATAGGTCATACAATTTAAACAATATTCACAAAAATACCATTTTTCTTACCGCATTAGTTATCACAAAAACAAGCAGATATAGAAAATGGATGGATGCACGCATCAGTCTCTTTTTAGTCTGCGATGAGATGATGAGTGTCGCTGTAAATGAAAGGGAGTGGAAGAACATCGGAGGAGGGTGTAGGAAGAGGTGATACATGGAGAGTGAGAATCTGAACTAATGAGTGAGAAGAAGCCAACTGTTTGTTACGTGGCAGAATATTTCACATCAATTAGTGCTGAAAATCACATAAGGCTCTCAGTAAATTTGATGTCCTTGTTTTATTTCCTCCTTTCTACTTCTCAGGGAGCTTGAAACCGTCCTCGTCATGCTGTCGTCTCCCCGGAGTTCGGTTGTAAATAGAACATAAAATGTTTTCGCCATAGCGTCTGCTGCTCAATGCGATTAACGCAGCGTGCCAGACCTCATTCCCAAATCTCCCTTTCCTACCGTTGACACAGACCACTGCGGCCTGCTAGCCTCTGCAGCTCATTGTTGACTCTTTAAGTAGAGTTGTGTTCGACACAACGTCACAACACTCAGCAGTCTCACTGTAATATTAGTTTCCCATCACCAGTTTTCCCATATGTCTCAATTTTTGTTCCCACGGTTAGGCAGGTTTGATGTGACTGTTCGCTGTGCGGATATGAGATCACCCACTGTTTATAATGAGATGAAGGCCCCGAGTGGATCATTAGCGAGGGGACTGAATTTCTCATAGAAGTCTAGAAAAATGCGGAGAAACTGAAAACATAGCTCATCAATAATTCAACGAGGTAAGACGTTATAAATAGTTCATGCAATGTGGAACAGCAACACTGCTGTGTTTGATGCCTCACGTCGCATAAGGTTAGCATGTTGATGTACAGTATGTGCACGTGTGTGAGAGACAGACGAGTGCACGTGAATGCATGTGAGTTATGTGTGCCTGTTTGTTTGTAGCTCTTAATGTCATTATGAATCGGGGACAATTAACTTGATGATCTAGTTCATCAGAAAAACTGTGATTACAGGAAAATGTGCATTTGAAAACACGCTACTCATTAACCTTGTTTTGATAAGGATAGAAATATTTTTAATAAAAAAACATTCTTAATTAATTTGCTAAATTAGTTTTTAGTTATTATTTATGAAAATTAACAATATTAGTGAGTGTAGTTTCTCAAAAAAAGACATATATTTGATATTTATATTAGAAGCAGACATCATAATACTCCACTCATATCGGCCTTTCTTACGCCTTATTCGTGTATAATAAATGCTTAAAACTCCACTGGAATCTCATAACAGGTAAGACATTTGTTCTTTCAGGCTATTTCAGCTTCTGACTCCCGAGCTCTTATTTTCTTAGATACTGAGCTGTATCAGAGAATCTTTGTTTTGATGTTGCTTTGGCCTGTCTTTTGTCTCGTGCTGATGCTTACTGTCCTCGATTCTACCAAGTCGGCCTTGTTCATCTTGCAGGTTATGCCATCTAGAAACACAAGCATGCACGCGTGTTCACTTTCATCATCTTCTGCTGTATTATGCTCAGCTGTGAAAGAGACCTTTGATCAAACTGTAACAGTCTGAAGTTGGTTCACACATTTAAATGCTTGTAAAACACGACGCACTGAACTTGTTGGCACATGAGAAAAAGTTGATAGTGGAGAATTGCTACTATCTCATTGTGTATCGTAGCTTCTTTCCGTGTTAACTCAAGAAGAAACTCCAAAGCTAAAATAATTGGATGACTGGATAGATGCACGGAGTTAAATGCAGCTTTTACATGAATTATAGTAATCCTGGATCTATTGAAACGTTTTTATTTGTGCACATCGTTCCAATCCGTAGTGCCATTTACACACCCAGCATAATTGCGCTCAGAGTAGAACATGTACTGTCCGTGCAAACATGTCACAGATCTTCACTACAGCACAGTTGCTGTTCTTCTGCAGAGTTACAGTAGAGATGAACACGTCAAGCGTTCTCAAACACGCTGCGGAAGTGTTTGTGAAGGCTGGCACCAGCCTGTGTCTCCCACAGGAGTCTCATCCAAAGCCAGATGGCTGCCAGCATCACGGCGTCCAAGCCTGCCATGCTCAGCCTGGCCTCTCCCAAAGTGATTATGCTACACCATCGCAGATCCAAACACCCACCCAGCCTCAATCACATGCTTGCTGCCTTTGAGTACTTCCATATTCATTTTCACTGCATGTGCTAACGTGCGTATACAAACCAGCACACAAGTAGTGCTTCAGACTCAAGTCCAATTACTGCGTGCTATGCCAATAACAAACACAATAATGGGTAATAATAGATTACACAGAGTGGAATTTAAGTCATCTTGACATCAAAAGAGATGCCAAACCAAGTGTAGTCACATATTTGGGAAGTAAAATAAATGATCGGACTCACAAAATGGCTTTTTTTTGTTCTGAAATGGCAGATGAGTGCAACATATAATCAAATGCATGACATTTAATACTCAAACGGCAACACAATTCATTTGATCACAATTATGGAGTATAATAAATTCACTCACTAAATTCATTTTATGGTGATTTTAGTTAAAGATTCATTGAGTGTATTGTCTGTTTTCTGAGCAGGATGCCAGGGGAAATCTGAGTACAGATTGTGACAATTTGTGTAACTATATTTTGACAGCTTTGGATTTATGGAAATATTGTTTTCTTTTCTATTGCATCCATTTGTGTGTTTGTTATTACTTTTGAAAAACCCCAACATTGTTCTCTGAGGGGGCCTGTGTTCCCTCTGTAGCTGGTATTTTGCAGCTAATTACCTGCACCTGCAGGGATCAATAAAAGGCAGCTCATTTTTCAGTTCTATTTTTATTCACTCTCATAGTCTTTATTGTGAAGTTGCAGTCAGTCACTCTGGGTCAAACCGTGAGATCCGGACTTTTCTCAATGTTTATCTCAATAATATGTTTTTTTATGAGAAGCAGAAATATTGGGTTCTTTCAATCATTCACAATTTATCTTCACATCAGATTAGAATCCCACCCATCCATCCATCTCCACCGTTCATCCGAGTTTGTCGAGCGTATTCTGGTTCGTCTTGTGGTCTCCTCCCAGTTGGACGCGCCCGGAAACCTCCCAAGAGAGATATTGTCATAAGATGCCGCAACGTTTCTACTCCGAGCTCCCTCCTGATAATGAAATCCCTGCTGTTTAGAGCCTTTGAATGCATCAACCTTTAATGTGAGCAATGTGGTTGTTTTGCAGATAATTTTGCATTTCTGTTCCCTCTTTTCTCTTGTTTCTATCAGGTTGGCTCTGCACGTGCGCCTCACATCTCTCTGCAACGTCTTGTCTAGACGCCTTAGTCAAGGACTGCTTATTGTTGACTCATTGATTGAATTGGCAATTATTCCTGGTCGAATTGCTTGCATGGGTGATTTACTCTCTCGATGCAGTCTACATTCTGTTGGGTTGGGTTTTTTCTTTTTTTACTTAATAAGACGGTGTGACATAGAAAGAGAGAGAGAGAGAGTTGGATGTCATGGGAGGTGTGTCTGGAGAGGCGGGGGGGTGTTGTATAAGGATGTAATAGTTGAGAGTGTTGCTAATCCATGTTGAGGGAGTGTTTGATCCCCTTGAGTATAGTGCTTAACCCCAACAAGCCACTGTAAAGAGCCACCCACACAAATACGTGCCATGTGAGAATAGTAAGCCTTGCTGGATGATTTAACAGAGACAATGGCGTGTTGACTTCATCTGATAACAGTATTAGTGTTGGAGAGACTGTGACAGCGAAACAAAGGTTTTCACCAAAATACATCAAGTTTTAATTACTGAAGGGAATTGTACACTAAGTCCATGCACTATTGATTCTCACAGATAAGTTCTGAGCTGTGACCAGTGCTGTGGATCCACAGCAGGACGTGGATGATGTGATGTACAGAGATGACAGCATCCCGTATTATATTCATATGGCAGACAGCACAGATGGCTCAATGGTTTGGAGGCTCAAATGCGCCTCTCTCTTCTCCTTTGTGTTTGGAAAGCAGGCTGTAGACTCAAACTGTATATAAACTCAGTACTGGAGGAACTTTTAGTGTTATCATTTTGTCTTACTTTGGACTTCTGCTTCACTACATTTCTGAGAGAAATCCTATTGTTTTTTTCTTCCTCCTTTCTTTATCTAAGGGCTTTATCTAAGTTACACTCTGTTGTTAATATTTTAAATTAAGCATTGCATAACGGGTAACTGCACTGCATTATTGACATTAGCTAAAGAGTTTTAGAAAGTGCAAAAGTAATAATTATATAAGTATCGTTAGACCTCACAACTGTTATATTTACGTTCTTTAAATTACTGAGCTGTATTCTCTTTCATTCTCAATTTGATTTCTGACATAAAAAGGGGGATTAGAAAATTTGCAATGGCTGCGACCTTTGACACTGCACGGTTTGAGCCTCATACTGGTGAGCCACTAAGAGCTCATTTTTCATTAGATGTCTTTGAGGTCAGCCTCGACCTGTTTCCAGCCCGGCAGCAATATCAGCTCTTTTGATGAATGGCTATCTCAGGAGCGCAGTGACCATATTGCCCCTCCAGTTCTTTTTCTCTGCTTCTCTCTTCGATTGCCCTTCCGCTTTTACCGAGTGAGTGAACGTGCTCAGAAATCTACGAAAGATTTCAGCATTGGCTTAATCACCTCTTCAGAACTCATCATCCTCAAGGCCTGGTGGCTATGCTAACAAGGTTTAGCGATGCTCCAAGGGCCCCAGGAAGTGCCATGTCTATCCGGGCAGACCCCCACAGAGGTGGGACAGAGCCGTCCACCCACCCCTGTGACTGAGCCCTCCTGTCTCAGCACATCATTTCACTCGCCTCATCGACTCTCCTGCTCTTTCTTCCCCACAGCACCTCAGGCATCTGACTACTCCTTAATGCTCGCATTAGGAAAGACGAAGGGGGTCGTTGAGTGTGTGCTACGCTTAGAGGCTGTAATACTACAATGCCGGCTTCACAAATGTGAGATTTTAGAATGAAAACCTGTGGTTATGGCGACGGAACAAAAGCACAGTCAGCAAGATGGAGAGCTATGATGTGAGCGAGCTGGAGATTGAGATTCAAAGTAAAACAGATAAGACGCACAGATCGCTCAGATGTTGCATTTAACCCCTTGCTAATCTTCTCAATGCTGCAGCTGTCAGGCAGCAGTTGACAGATCATGATCAGATCAGATAGTCGGGGTCTGCTGCTGTTCAGTGACAACAATTGGACAACAAAAGGAAAAAGCAGCGTGAGAGTGATTGCACTCACAGAGATAGTCCTCCCACTGCCTCCATTAGTAAAGGCACAAGGGCTGAATTCCTCATGCAGGTTGGCGCTGAGGCCACGACACAACAATGCCCGGAAGAATAATTGCATTGAAACGGTTCCTAATGGGCTCACTCGGTCACATTCTTATAAACAACTTCTGTCAGACGCTTGTTGTAAATGGAGCTTTTTGTTCTCTCCATTTGGATTGGTTCGTTTAGTGATCCTGGTGGTTTTTGTACTATCGTTCTAGATGCAACAAAGTACAAATCCTTCATTTAACAACAATAATGGGTTAAATGAAGCAAAATAAAACATATTATTAGCCTTGAAGATGACTTAGATTTTTCCCATCAGACTTAATGTAGTTCTGTGTGATCAATGGAAAGCTTTTTTTTTTTTTACATAGATTTGGTTTTTTACACAGAATCTTACATGGAATAGTGGATAACTTGAAACATTAACGAATGCTCTTCAGAAGGGCTCGCACGGCCTCCCACGACTACACCCAGCTCATCCTTATTAAATGAGCTGTCCATCCAGGAAATTTCATAATTGTAGTAATTAAGTTTCACCATTGCCATTTCTGTCTGTAGTTCTCAGGTCATATTTAGACGACTTCCTTTTGTACCTCTGCTCTGCCGGTTGCGTGTACATTTCTGCTGGGCATTCTGTCATTCCATTTCAAGTATTTGCTTCTTAGTCCTTCCATACGAACAAGTCAACTTAATGGTGCCATGCTGTTCTACAGACTAGCTAATGACGCTGTCTGGAAGATGAATACCGTGTTTGTTGATTTTGCCCGGTCTCCTTTCTCCAAAGTAGTTTGTCCTAACTTTATGTATTGCAGTAAGCCATCAACCCTAACACATGTGATAGAGTACAGCTTGATGAACTTGTCGAAAAGATAAATGTGCGTTGCCTTCATTGTATTTATTTGGCTGCTAGCTGTAGATTTTTCTGGCTGCTGTGTTAAGAAACTCATCTAAAATAAAATAGTGCCGAGGAGACGGGCTGATTAACTTGTCCCGGAGACAGACATATGCCATGAGACACATGGCTTGTTTTGATTTAGCTGCCAAATCCATGGTAAAAAGTTGGTTTGGCTGCAGCTCATTTAATATTTTAGAAAAATGGATACACAGTAAGGTTTTTGCCACGCTTCCTGTCTTTGGCATCTTTCGATGGTTGCAGGGAAGCAAATTACCCACACCATCAGCATACCTATTACTGAATAGTGCACACATTTGACAAAATCTCATTTGGCCACCAAGGATTATAATCTCGCTGAAATGTGTTGATTAAGGATTGCAGCACTTGAGAACAGAGAGTGAGTTAGGAAATACGACAATTGCAATATGCAATTAAACGTGCAGAGAGTGTGAGCATCAAAGCGTTGATATTATAGCGTCAGTCAGGATATTAACAGAGAAATAGGTGCTTGCGCTGATAAACGATAAACCGAGCTGCTGCGCCGAGTTCTTTACGGCGAGACTGCAGAGGAATAAACACTGCAGCACACCCTGAATATTTCCGGGGCAAATGAGAAGTGGTAGGGGAGAAGACTGACTGAAGAAAGTATGGATGAGCACTAGTCCTCCTTTGAATGCTGTCTTAGAATTCCTGAAGTGTCTGAAGTGGGATATTGGATTGTTCCTGTCCTCTAATAAAGTTTCAGTCTTTTGAGGGATGAAGGCAGTGCGTTTACTTCACTACGGGCACCACACAGTCTCTCATCCAGATTAAACCATCCATCCAGTCCTGAGCAGGATAATGGGGTAGATAGGCATATACCTGTGGACTCGGGCTTTTACGTCTCACATATGGCATGCGGGTTTAAACAAGTATAATATAAAAAGCATTATTCATTACTTATTTATTCGCTGTGTTCAGAATCGATCATGAAATACAGCATAGAATGTTTAAACCATGTATATAATAGATACTGCAAGGATGCACAATCAGGATGTCGAAATTATATATTTTGTACATATATATGCTGTACTCTCAATTTATTTATAATATTTTAAGTACAACATGTATTTGTGCTTATTTGTTTACTTTGTAGTTACAGTTTTCTGTGTGCTTTGTGTTGTTTTTATTCTGTTTTGTTTGACTGCCAAACAACCAATTCTCCTTAGGACAAATGAAGTGATTGATTGATTGATGTAAACTGCATACATTGCACACTTTACTTTGTACAGCAAACTGTAAATTGTTTGCGTGTTCTCTCTGCGTCTGTCTCTGCTGTGGTTAAGCTCTGCAGACCAAACACGTGCAGATAAGACGCAGTAGTTGGGAAACAAAAACGGTTTGAATGTGTTTATCTCACTCTTTTAGCCCCGGCTGCTGGGATTGATTCCAGCTCCCCGCGACTTTGGGTGGAATAAGCTTGGAAATTAATGTGTGAGCTGTGTACATATTTTCCTCATGATTTGGCTATCCTGACCGATCACCTTGTTAAACAGCAGCCAACGATTTTACACATAAACCTGCTGAGATATAGGACAAATCGCCAGTCTGTATCTGTATCACAACTAAAAGCAACATGGTTTCAAGCAAGAGCGCTTATGTTGGATCGTTTTGATGTCTTGGAGCTACGTACTGAGCCGGGACAGGAAACCTGTTGTCTTGGTTGAAACTAACCGGAACAGACAGAATCAGTAAATAAAAAGCAGAAACATGACCTGACCTCTGTTATTCAGCCCCAGGGGTGACAGCAAAGACACACTTAATGACAGATGACACACTACTGTCCTGCAGCAACAGACTCTGATGGATAAACCAAGTCTTGCCTGACAAAACCATTTCACATACAGAGCAATCCTTTTTTAGTAAAAAAAAAAAACAACAACCAAAAAAGGTGTTTAACTGAAGAGCAAAGTGAAACGGTACTTGTCTCAGGGTGATGTTTCTACCACTGATCTCCAATCGTAAGGACGATTTGTCTTTCTTCTTTTGTAATTGTGAGATTGCTGACGACAATGATTTCAAATCAGAAAAAACTGTTTGTTGTAGCATCGTTCTATTATTAGAGAAAATGCACAAGGCCGAAAACCAAAAAGCCCCAGCCTCTCTGCCAGATGGCTAATGTCACTTGTGACGAGTATCTAATTATAATTGGTACATTGATCTGGAGTACACTGGACTGATCTTTATGTGAGTGACTGTGGCTGAGTTCTGAGTCCTGCTTGCTTGGTGGATGATCCTTCATTTCCTCTCTAATCCACCGGCCACACCACGTGGCCTCATTGAAGGAGTCCCAGAGGATTAGCCTATATACCTGCTGACTTGTATAGGGACCTTTCACAGCCGTGGTGTGACCTGACAGAGCCTGACCCTCTGCATACCAGGAAATATGGGAGGGACTTCAATACAACCGCAGGCACACCGTAGCCAGATATAGCGCCATATATACAGGCTTGAATCCAGGAACTTCATTATCTGTTTGTCATCGAGTCATTTCTGATGTAAAATGTCAAATGTGTAAGGTTTGAAATGAATAGGTGTTACAAAAGCCGCATTTTGAAAATGTCAGCTTGGGCTGATGGGGTATGTGAAGGCCACTCACTCTATACAAGGAAAGCCTCTCAGTGCTTCATTTTAGTGCAAGGACATAATTACACAACAGAGAGATGAGAATGAAAAGAATCGGGGGGGGGAAAAAAACAACACTTGATAAATTCTACAAAATCATAAGCGAACCTTGTCCTTTGCATGCAGAATAGTTTTCCGATTGTGTTTAAACTCAGTATGAAAGGTAATGAAAATACTATACAATACCATATACCATACATATTGTATATAATGGTATTTCTGTTAACCAGAGGCAGATGTGACAGATATAAGCCGCCGTAGTTACTTTCTTGATCAAGTAACTAAAAATAAATAATAAATGGACTGATAATGAAATCATTTTTAACACTGACATCATTTGCTGGTGTGTAATATGATAGAATGTGATCGTGTTTGTATGTGTAAGAGAGAGGGAGAGAGAGGGAGAGGGAGAGACCACCAAGTTATGCATGACACATTTCCCCACTCACCTCAAGTTCACCCTCACCTTACTCTTACTCTCCTCTCACCTGTACGGAACAGGCAGTGTGTGTGTATGTGGTAATTAATAATTCACTCTGACCCTCTGCTCCCCTGACCTTGCTAATTAATTATGACCTCCCCTGTTGGGTGCCTCATTAATCTCTTTGAGACTTACATCCTGACAGTTTATTATTATGATTTCTGCCTTGTTGTTCTGTAGCGGAGTCGTTTGTTCTCATCACTGAGGGCTGGGCATCGGTGATGCGATCATCACATATATTGCATGTCAGAAATAGTCGTAAATAGACGCAAATTAAAGTAAAAGTATTGTTGAATCAGCATAGGAGTGATAGGGTTACACGTGGTGGACATATTACGCGGTGTGTATGTATAATATTGCCATGCATTGTTGCAGTAACGCGATGTATCTCTTTGCAGCAGTGTTTATTTACCTTTACATTCGTAATATCTGCTGTGGCATGTTTTTATTTTGTGCCATATTTTGCCTTATCCTTTCATCTCTTTGGGAACTGAAATGGTGAGCTGATTTTGTTACTTTTACCCTCCTATCTTTGAAACATTTCAGGCCTAAATAAGGTGGAGTAACGCAAAAGTTGGTAAAATATATTGCTCATAATAAGCTCTTTTGGAATCCCAGTGAGGTGTGTGATGCCTTTAATGACAGCTGACATTTCTTGCTCACAGCTTGGCGTCTGTTTCCTGACAGAGAACCCATGTGGGAGACTGAGTCTTGCTGAGGTGACTGACAGTAAAAGGCCAATAGTGAGATTGTGTAGGTAACACACATTATGGCTGCAAACTCACATTTATGCACACTTTGCATATGGTCAGCATATGTAAATATAGTGACATACATACTGAAATATACTGTATACTTGCAGACTTCCTTGTCTTTGTTCCATTCTAAAACATAAAAACATACATGCAGGTACAGTTTGCTTTCCTCCTCTGTCCGTTGATGTTATTGTATGTGTGTGTGGGTGAGTATGGGCCCACGGGATTGCATTTCCTTCTATGAAATCCTTCTCTCTTTGGCTCCCTCCATGGGTAGGAATTGTAAAAGCAGCAGTTTGGCTCTGTGGTTAGAACTGAGCACAGTGAGGTACAAAAATCACAAAACGATGGTGCTGTAGCAAAATCATCATCTCCTGCTAGAAGACCAGAGCTATTTGATGATGTGATCTTAAGGAAACTTTGAATGAACCTAGTGCACAATACCAGAGCTTTGTATGCAATCGTCATACAACCACTGTTTCAATATACTGTGATACTGTTATAATATCAAGGCATGTACAAAAGAATTAATATTTCATTAGCTGGAGAAGTGAACATACAGTATAATGAATTTTCTCTCACATTTATACCAGATGTACAGATTGGCTCTGCGCAAAAACAAACAAGTTTCATTAGATTATATATTACAAGGGGAGTTATGACAGTGATGACACTTTTTGGAAAATGCTGATCATTGATTTGTCATCACACAAAAATTCCACAAGTCAATTTGAGAACGAAAAGTTACCGCCCCAACTTAGAATTGAAGTGCAGCGTGTAGACAGAGGGAGTATTTTCAACAACAAGAATGTAACTCTGTTTAAATGAAATGGGAACAATAATGATAACAAGTGTTAAAGAACTACAGTATTCACAGAATTTCACAGAAATAGGCAGAATTTCCATTGATTTAAATTTTTAAAGATACTATACAGGGTCAACTGTTAAACCACCAGGGGGCGCTTTCAGTACTACAGTGTAAGAAACACTGTCTTAAATAAGCTTTAACTGTGAAAGGATAACAGAGTTTTAATTTCAAAGTTTAGCTGTCAAATGATGAAATGCTTTTGGATCATTATAAACATGTTTATTGAGTTTATACACCGTATGGAGTCTTGTACTACATTGTACAAGTGGTAAAGTGTGATTGATTGATCAGTACGTGAGTATACCCTGTTGGACATCCTCCCCCAGTCACACTCTGAGAAAATTGGCTCTTTCATATCTCCGCCTTGTAATAAATATTTTTTCATTAATTTTTTTTCCTGTTCTGTGCATGTTTGCCTCAAAGTAAGCTGCTGCTGGCTCCTTTTCCTTTTTCATGATTGTTTTTCTTCAAAAACACCCTTTATAGCCTGGAGTTTACCATCTGCTGCTTTTGAGAATTTGGCATCTTGTCACATTACATTTGGAGACTTTTTGCCTGTAGTAGTTCCTAATCGATTGAGACACTTAGAAAGGTACATGCCGTACCACATATTACAAATATCCCAGGTCGGATTATCGCGGTGCACTGCTGCATTCCTTTTTAAAAAGAGCCATCAAGTTATTCAGACCGAGCACTTTTACTTTGCATTGCACTGAACTTATTTTACATATGATTATTAGGGTGTTAAGCATTTCCATGACAGTACTTTGATGGAAGCTACAGAACATTTGCTGACTTTGTACCAAATCTCACTTGCACTGACATACACAGACATTGCACAAACTCACGCGTAAACAATGTGAGTGATCCGGGGTGTAATGTCTCAGTAAGCTCCCCTGAGACCGTGATCAGTCTATGAGAATGGGATCAATCTCTCTGACCTTTTCCTTGTGGTAACCTGCAGTGTTCAATCTCTCTTTATTCTGACAGTGAAAGGGCAGCTTTTCCGCCGTTTCCTGACCATCACTACGCTGCTGGGCCTCGCAGCACTCACTGACACGCCAGAAGTAGCTTTGGCTTCTGAGCGACAGAAGCATCCACACAAACACTCATGTACCTATCAGTCTTCCTGTTTGTCAGTTGCACAACCTCACACATGCAAGTTTGCAATCATAGTAAGTGTGGTTCAAAATTTGTAGACGTACACAGTCACACAAATGAGAGATAAGAGATTCGTAATACATAATTTAAAGTCTCTCCACCAAACATTTTTCTTTTGCATTTCAGCTATTTCATTTGCAATAATCTAGCAACTATATGGGTGTGAAATGAGACAGACGGAGCGACTTCATCTCATTAAAACTTGACTTTGTAGATTCTAAAGAGGTCATTCGCAAAAACAGATCTTTACCATTGTGAGGAAATCATAAACTGATACTATGTTTTTTTTTTTTTTTAAGTTTACTTAGTATTAATTTCAATGATCGGTTTGATTTATGTTACAGGGAGTTCACATAATGTGATTTTTTTTTACAATTTATGAAAAAAATCGGTGATTTGCAGTTGAGCTCTTTGTTTATTTTCTCAGGTAGATTCCGACCATTGATAAACTACTGAAATTATAGATGATAAAATAGTTGTAGCTATGCAGCCCTACCCTCTACCTGTTTCTCACCTCATGTGGTCAGAGGTCAGATGACAAATTTTAAGATGGCATAGATTGAGATGAGAAAAATCCCTTGAGCCTTGCAGGTTGTCTTTGTTATCACGGAGCTTCTAAATGCTGTTATCAGGAAGGGAAAGCGAAGGGGATCACCACAGCAACTTGGCCGCTGTTTGCTGGCTCCATTAAAGGCCTGTCTCAGGAGCACAGAGGCTCAATGTTGTTTGCAGACCAGATTTTCTGCACACAGTGTGGGTGCAGGTGGAAAGCACAGCCCACGTTGCTTGATGCTACACAAGCTAAAGCACTCGACATGAATAATTTGCAACTCCCAGCTCTGGTTTGGCCTTGCTGCTATCTCCGTTTCACCCACGCAGTGATGTTATGCTGATTCAGGAACAAAGAGAGACATTTGGCAGGACCAATACGGCAGGAAGAAAGCTACCCTGTTAATAAGAGATTTTTTTTTTTTAAATGGGATATTAACAAAGAAAAATCTATTTGTTTGTACATGAAAAATAATGCTGGTGCATTTTGAGTCCCAGGCTGACCCTATGTGGAGTTTGGATGTGTGGATGTGGTCACAGTTCACAAACTAGGATGTTTTTGATGCACATGTGATAGTTTGCATGCGTGCATGTGTATGCATTTGATTGCACTTCTTCGTCAAACATTTCTACAAAACAATTTTTTACACATGAAAGAACCAGCACAGATGGCCAGTTCTAAGAGTACTGTACCCGTTTATATATAGCTTCTCAGTAGAGCACTTGAGAGAGCTGCAAACAAAACAAGGCTGTCTGTTTGCTCCATCCCCACATTATGGTCTTACTTCAGACAACAGATTCCTGCAGGATTTGGCCATGATGAGAAAGGCTTTGTCTTGAAAAATAGAATCATTAAACGTAACGTAGTTATATATATAGATAAGTGATATAAAAACGGACGTAAACATATTAGAATTAATATCATGTGTTTTTATTGAGCTGCAGTTTATGTTTTTGGAATGTGACTTATCACACACGGTTTATGAAGCTTTTCAAAGCTGATGTGTTTTATATTGTGCTTGAAATTTTTGGAGCCACCCGCATAGATAGCCCTCAGCATTTTACGGTACACATATTTGTTGGTTTGGGTGTGTTGAAACAGCATAATCTCTAAGCGAGGCAGCTACATATCACTGAAAGGGCGTAAGAGCTCAATCTGAATTATTAAAAGGTTACAAGGTGAATATTCTGTAATTCATCAGTTATTTACATTGTTTTATGTTGCCAGGTATTCACCTCTGATTGTAGTTATTCAAATCTGTTTCCACCATGTGAAAATAATTCAAATATGTATATATATATATGTTTCTATTTTAGAACCCCAATATTATTTTTAGCTATCAATGCTAGCTTCATACATCAACAATACTTTCTCTTGCTCTTTTTCACCAAGCAGTAATTGCATCACAGGTAGGTAATATTATCACCATTGTGAGCATCATCCAAACCATCACCTTCCTCCACATTTTTCTTCCTCCGTGGCATTTTCCACCTCCGCATTATCACTGCCACCCATCCCACCACTATCTTCTTCATCCTCTCAATCTCCGTCGTCATGTTTTATCACTTCGCTGGTTTACTTTTGCTCTAATGATTTGCCTTTTTTTTTTATCCTACCACCCACTCTGACAGGTGGCCAACCATTTTACATTCGTCTTTGTCCAAAATTCAACTTTTCTGAAAATTGCAAGTTTCTTTATCCACTGTGCACGGCGGCCAGTGAGCAGAGGAATGGAAGCAGAGAATGTCTATACAATGACCCCTGACTGCAGGAGAACAAATAATCTTTCACTCACACACAACGTGATCAATTTCTCCACGTGCACTTAGTATCAAGAGAAAAAGAAGGTAGACTGTGGCTGGCTCTCCGCCTTATCAAGGAAAACGTGTCCGTCAAATGTTGGCCTCTGGCATTTCAGATTAAGATCCCAATCATGCTTCTTGGTAATTAAATGACTCTCTGACCTATTTCTAATGATGTAGGGGTTTCTCTGTTAATTATGTCCTTCAGACATGTCATAGGCTTTGAAAGAAAATTGACAGAAAGCCATTATCTTTGTCATATACCCATTTAACCATATCTGCTAGTTGCAATCTGATTTGGAATAGAAGGGCATTTGGATACGTAAATAAATATTTGTGACCCTCAGTGGCATCTGGAATGTTTTTTTAGACCGCAGTAAAGATGTCCTCTGATACTGTCATTGAACACATGCTTTTGTTTTTATTTATCGCCGGTTTCCAGGACTGTATTCATGCATTTCAAGTACAATTTCCTCTGCACTAGAGGTGTTTCTGAGGTTATTTTGTTTTGGTGTAGAAGACCGTGACACAAGAACGCTGCAGCTCAAGGCCTGAGACACAGATGATTACCATAGAAACCCAAGGCTGGGTTACAAACATGGGGCCACCACCTCTCATTTCAGCTTTCATAAGCTGTATTATACCCATTCTTTCCATTGAGCCGTCTCATTGATTTGCTGTATATACTTGAAATTGAATCTGTCTATGCTAATATCCTGTATTTGATGAGCTGTGTTCTAGATTTTTAGCAGCATCAGAATCTGTAATGACCTCCGGCCATGCTGTTCAGTGAGGATGTTTGTGAAGGACAGGTTTGCTGTTACTTTCCTAAAAGGTCTGACAGTAGTTGGACTCCTCCAAGTCAAGTAGTATTCATTTTCTATGCACTTAGCACTATTTCTCTGTGCGCCGTCTTTGAACGTTCGTAAGGTTGCCTTGAAGAAATTAAAGGCCATGTTTGGATAGGTTTTTAAATATTTACTTGCTCTGACTTGCTGTATATTTTACATCTATGGATTCATTTAGGGTTCCGTACACATTAATTATTACCTCCTTGCAATGCCACAAATTACATGTTGCATTGTCAATATTGAATATGGATGCTTAAAATACTTTGTGTGAGTGAGTGAGTGCGATCACTGATCGGTTTAAATGGGATTTGCTGTTACTGCTGGCATCATGTTCTTATGATCTTTGATCATAACAAGCCATGTAGAAGTGATGGGACTGCAGTGCTACATGAAAGGTGAATTTCAGATGACCTCAGGATAGCTCTCTGAGTGGGGTTTAGCTGGTGTTAAGTATGAATCACAAGGTTTGCTGCAAGAGACCAACTTGCCTTCTGTGATTATTTTTGAAACCTTGCTGAATGAGTTCTTTTTGTTCTTGCCTTTCAGAAGAATGAATGGCTGTGTTTAAACTGCCAGACTCAGAGGGCTCTGTCAGGCAGCTTGGGAGATACTCCTCCACCTGTGACACAACAAGGGGGATCCCCACGGCCACCTGCTCCAGTCAATCAACAACCACCTCAGCAGAAAGGGCCAAATCAACTTTCAGGGCCTAGGCCAACAGATCCTCAACAGCAGCAGAAGCCAACGGGTCCCCAAGTAAGTGGCCATCTCTCTCCTGTGAAACAGGCTGGACCACCATCTCAAACCAAGGGGCTCAGCCAAACGCCCAGTCAAACCAAGGGTTCTGCCCAGCCCTTTTCTCAAATCAAGGGTCCAACACAATCCTCTCCTCAGAGTAAGGGATCTGGTCAAATAAAAGGTCCTAACCACTCTCATGCTCAAAATAAGAGCCCTGCCCAGTCTGTGAACCAAATGAAGAGCCCTAGCCAGGCCAAAGGGCCTACTCAGGCAAAGGGGTCTGCTCAGACCATTGGTCAGACTAAGGGGCCCTCACATCTCTCTGGGAACAAGACATCGTGCACCCCTGGTAAACTAGCACCCAACCATGCCAAGGCCTCACCCACCCCTTTGAAAACAGTACCTGCTCAGTCTAAACCCACAGGTAACAACCAGACCCGCAAACAGCAGCAGAGCCAGGAGAAGAATAAAGTCACAAGTAAATCTCTAAAAGATGTCAAGACCGCACCAAAGAAGGCACTGTCAGAGACAGACATGAAGATAAGCGAAGATATGCAGAAGGCAAGACACCACGAAGTGAGCTACCTGCAACTTCTTCGCCTTCACCTGTTACTCTTGAGTCACCATTTTGATTTATTGTTCCATTCTAAAAATTGTGTCCATTTATCCTAATCATCATCTTGACCATAAATTTCATCACATTTTTATTTCTCATCTTTGTCATGTAATTATTGTAATACTCCACCATGATTACGTTTCTCTTATTTTCTTGTTCTTGTCCTCGTTCTTGAACTTCTTTTTTGGAATCGTCACTTCCATCACGTCCACCAGGATCATCTTCTTTATTCTATTGTCAGCTTACCAACAATTACCTGCATCCAACAATTTTCATTAAAATACTCCATTTCATCATTTTATTTATCCTATGGGTTCTCCACCACATCATCATCATCATCATCATCGCTCTATCTCTCTACACCATTACTGTCCTAATGGAAACTTCATCCTCAGCCTGTCGCCACATTTTGACATCTTATTTGTACCTGTTTATCTCATTTGTATGCAGTTGTAATGATATTTTAAACATTCTGAGCATGTTCATGAATTCTCATTATTCTTCAACAGTTCGAAGAATGCAATGGGGAATGCATCAAAGATGGCAATCGAGCATGTAAACAAATGACATTTGTCTGTAAATGTTTGTATGTTCAACTGTCTGTTATATTCATTTTCTGTGTCTGTTTATTTATTCATTTGTGTATACACAACAGGCAAACTCAACCCAAAGCGAAAAAGTCCAATTTTAAAACCTACTTATAGACAAACATGTCAAAACAAAAGTTCCGATCTGGTCACCGGTATATTCCTGTTCTGTTTTAGTATGATAATGTAAAATCCTAATATTAATTATATCTCGTTTTCATCAAAGGCAGATGTGTTGCTCTTTAAGAGCTGTCGGCAAAATTAAAGCTCTGTGATTTCTAACAACACTCATGTTGCACAATGAATATTTTGGGTTGATTTTACCTTTAAGTCTTATTATATACTGAATGTTTGAGTATGATGTTGTTCTTAACAGTGTAATGACTTGCCAGTATCTTAGCACTAGGGACTGGATCTCATCTGCCCCTAGGTTTTTTAATTTAAATCCTTATTATCTACAAGGAAAGCTCACAGAAATGTCACTGCTGACCAGTCGTATGAATAGTGCAGAGCACAAGGTGTGCACTGATGCTTGTAATAAATCTCGCCATGAATTAAGTTAGGGTAAATGCCCTTTTCTTGCTTCTGACCTTATTCTTTTTCTCCCTCTGTTTCTTCAGGACCCCAACAAATCAAGTACACAGAGTTTAAGTGACACCGGCTACTCCTCTGATGGGATCTCTAGCTCTCAAGGGGAGATCATAGGCCATATCCAGGAGGAGGCAAACAAGCTCAGTGAAAGAGGTTCTTCAATTTCCTCTGAAATCACACAGCTGGAGAGCACCATGAAGCCTCTACTCGAGTCAAAGACTGCCTTAGACCAGAAGCAGAGGCCACATTCCCTGTCTGTTGGACATGAACGAGAGTTAAATCCCGATGATGATGCAGCAAGAGAAGAATCAGAGGACGACCTTAGCTGTAAACTGCGGCATGACTACGTTGAAGACAGCAGCGAAAGTGGTCTGTCACCATTGCCACTCAGACAGAAGAAGTCACATAAAGATTCAACTGATGAGGACTACATGAGGAGGCAAATTTTGGAGATGAGTGCTGATGAAGAAGAGATAGAAGAATACGGAAACCAGAAAACTAAAAGGGGACATAAAACAACTGGGGATTTGGGCAAGGAGAGGAGACGTCTCTCTCAACATTCCAGTAGTTTTGAGGAGGACACTAAAGCTTCAGATGGTGCTTATAAGACAAATGAAGAGGAGGATGTTGGAATGGCTTCTCAAGGAGGCCTTCGTCGATTTAAGACCATTGAGTTGAACAATACCAACAGCTACAATCGAGACATGGAGCTCAGTACCGAGCACGACCTAAGAGAACCAGAGCTCGAGATGGAGAGCCTTACTGGTTCTCCAGAGGAGAGGTCCAAGGGGGAATATTCGTCCACTTTACCTGCGACCACTCCTAGCTACACCTCTGGAACATCTCCTACATCTGTATCATCTATGGAAGATGACAGTGACAGCAGTCCAAGTCGTAGGGCAAGACTCGAGGAGGCAAAGCAGCAGAGGAAGGCTCGACATCGGTCCCATGGACCACTGCTGCCCACCATTGAGGACTCATCTGAGGAAGATGAGTTAAGAGAGGAGGAAGAGCTACTGCGGGAACAGGAACAGATGAGAGATCTGGAGCAACAGAGGATCCGAAGCACAGCTCGAAAAACAAAGCGAGATAAAGAGGAGCTACGTGCACAGAGGCGCAGGGAAAGATCCAAAACTCCTCCGAGTAACCTCTCCCCAATCGAGGACGCCTCACCAACAGAAGAACTTAGACAGGCAGCAGAGATGGAGGAACTTCACAGATCGTCATGTTCCGAGTACTCACCTTCCATGGATTCAGAGGCAGAGGGATTTGAGATGATTGGTGGAAAGCTCTACAAGTCAGGAAATGAATATAACCTTCCCACCTTCACTTCGCTCTACTCCCCGACAGAAAAAACATCAGCAGTATCACCGCCTGATAAAACGCTAAAAAGTGCAGAGGAGGTCTACGAGGAGATGATGCAGAAAGCACAGTTCATGCAGAAGCAAGGTCAAACAGTTCATCAGAAAGGTGCCCCACAACCTGACAGCATACATCATCTTGAAACAGGAACTGCCTTAACCCCTGGCTCAAGCCCCACCCAGCTCACTGCACCTATGTCTTTCTCCACAAGTGGGAGTGACCCAAGAATCCCAGGAATTCACGCAGCACAGCATTTATCGAAAGAAACTCAGAACAGGATGATGACACAGAGTGCCAAAATTGAAGGTGTTGTTGGTGTTGCCACAACAAAGGCCCAAGTTAGTCAGACTGCCACAACTCGACAAGCAGGTAATGCGGCGCCTGCCAACACCAGAACAGGCTCCCAAAGGCCAACACAGACAGCAACATCTGAAGCTGGAGCATCTTCCATTACTTCGAAGGTCTTCTCCCTATTCAAAGGTCCTAGCCCCCCAGTCTCTCCCACCCCATCTCCAGCTCAAAGCCCGACGCATGCAGCATCCATGCGACCCAGTGGTGCTGCTAGTGGTAGACAGCTGCCATCAATGCCTGGTGGTCAAGGTGCTGCAGCATCTCATGGAGCTCATGCACCTCATAGGGCAATCTCACCACGTCTCACTCGACAGCAGTCCTCTCAAGATTCACCAGTAATGGTGATAACACTGGGTTCAGAGACCACTAGCCCTGCCAAGCCCCTAACTGTAAATTCATCTACTTCTCCTTTGTCGTCACCGACACAGGGCAATTGTAAAACGTTGTATAGCTCACAGCCCCCTTCAACGAGTTCCCCAACATCTCCACAACATTCTCCCAAACATCCCTCGCAGAAGTCCCAGAGGGTTGAAAAGGTAAATGTTGGTATTAGCACGGTGACAACAACTACACATAGTCACAGTTCACTGTCTATGGAAAATATATCTCAAACACAGTCAAGCAGTAGTGTGGTTGATTTGAGAGCCCCTCTGAGAGCTGCCCCAATTATTATGACAGATCAGGGGATGGATTTAACATCCCTGGCATCTGACACGAGAAGATACTCTATAGGAGCAGAGCAGCCATCTGGTCGTCACACAGCTGTGCAACCTCTTATCATGAACCTGAATGCACAGGAGCAACCACATGTATCCGTATCAACACCAACCACGGTTAGTGTCACAGTTGCAGGTTCTACGTTCATGTCCCAAGCCAAGCAGCAAGTGATATATGGAGATCCTGTGCAAAACCGTGTGGATCTGGGTCAATGTGTTGGATCGGTTGTGTGTTTAACTCAGACTAAATCACCACATGCAGATCCATCTATTCCTAAAATTGATGCCTGCCTAGAAAACCTAGGTATACAACAGCAACAGCTGCAGTTACAACAGCAGAAACTTCTGCAGCAGCAACAGCTCCTTGAGCAGCAGCTTCAGCAACATCAACAGCAATCCTCCTTTGCGCGTTACAACTTGGCAAATCAGGTCCAACCATTGCTGTTGAAAAAAGACCTTGTAGTGAGTCAGATAAGCAGTGCCCAGCCTGTGGTGACTGCTAGTGCCATTCCAAGAGTGCCTCTCCTGACGCCACAGTCAATATCTGGTGCTCCAGCTTTGAATTCCCCTCATGAGATTTATGGTGTAGCTGCCATAGAGCTAAAGAATAAACCCACAGCAATGAACCTATCCACAGGTAAGCCCCATGGCATGATGGTGCAACTTGATGAGAATAACACAACACAGGGGGGCACAGTGACTCAATTAGTAAAGCATGAGGACCCTCCTCCCCCTCCCCATGTCCTAGATCTTACCGGACAAATTAAACCAGAGAATCAAGTCGCTTGTTGTGATGTTGTTTACAAATTACCCTTTGCAGGTTCCTGTTCAGGCTCAGTCACTCAAAAGCCTACAACAGTGACGTCTGAAAAAATCTCAGCTTCTGAGACATCTCAAGCTGCCCATCCGACACACTACAATACCGGCCAACAGCAGCAACATCAAGCACCGGGTACACAAGGAGTGACAGAGGAACATAAAACCTACCAACCGCCCATACTTCCCGCGGGAAGAATGCAGCCCTCAATGTCAGACACTAATCTGCCCTCTATCAGTGATGCTGGCCAGCAGCACTATCATACTAATGTCCATGTGAGTATGGCAAGTGATCTTGACAGTATGAATCAGGCTTACGACGGTGGATACCTTGGTGTGGGAGCACAATATGGATCTTACACTGACTTGCGTCACCAAGGAGATTTAACAGGTTCTCCATTACCCATGCGTCGATATGGCTCCATGTCAAATATAAATTCTGAATATGGCTACAGTTCACGTGACCAGACAGGATCACAGGACTCCAACCTGGCACAATACAGTGCAACTACTGCCAGGGAGATCAGTCGAATGTGTGCTGCTCTTAACTCAGCTGACCAGTTTGGGAGCCGATATGGAAATAATCCAGAATATATCCCGTATGGGGCAGGAAGGAGTGGACCTTTAGGTAGGTTAAATCTACAGCAAAGCTTAGCATCAGTACGAGCAAATCTACTGTATGGTCCTGATGGAAGACCAACGGCAAATGGCCAAACCCTAACTAACCTAATAAATGCTAGACAAGCTAGTATACGTGCTTTATATCCTGCTACTATGAGAGGAGGTGACGGCATGATATATTCCACTATCAATACTCCAATAGCCTCTACCTTGCCAATTACCACCCAGCCTGGCTCCGTCATCCGTTCAATGCCAAGAGCAATATACAGACCATACCCTACAGGTGTAACTGCTGTACCATTAGCTAGCCTTACTAGGTTGCCTCAAGTGACCCCGAGAATGCCCCTGTCCACACAGGGACCATACCCCTACCCTGCTCCAAACCAGTATGCTACTTCAGTTCCACCACCAGAAAGTGTGCCTGCTACAAGCAGTTCACAACAGGATGCTCCTGTGTACCTTGGGAAGCCTTTAATGACTGTTGCTGCACATGCCTCTGCCCCTATACAACCAACTCTGTCTGTAGAAAATGTAGGGGCAAAAATTGTACTGACACCTGGAATGCAACTTCCTGCAGACCAACAAGAGCACCCTCAAATTACCTCCATGAGCGCCACATCCCTCATACAAGCTCCTGCTGTTGTCCAGCCAGTGCAGGCCCAAATGCAGTCTCAGCAGTTGCCTCCCCAAACTGAACCCTTATCATTGACTCATACCCAGCCTCAAGTCCAACCTATCACGCATCCTCAAACACAAACAGTATTGCCACAAGCCCAGCCACAACCAACACCCCAAATTACTGATATAACACCACCAAATTCAAAACTTTCCCCTCCAATGGATGTACAGAAAACAAAGGAAGAGGAGAGACTGAATCAGCAACAAGAACACATGTTGCAGCTAGAGCGAGAGCGGGTTGAACTGGAGAAATTACGGCAGCTCCGTCTACATGAGGAACTTGAAAGAGATCGTATGGAGCTCCAGCGACATAGAGAAAAAGAACAACTGCTTGTCCAACGTGAGATTCAGGAGCTGCAGACAATTAAACAGCAAGTCCTACAGCAACAGCAAGCAGAGCGAGAGACCCAGCTCATTATGCAACGAGAACAATTGGCCCAGCAGAGAATGCAGCTTGAACAGATTCAGTCTCTGCAGCAGCAGTTACAGCAGCAGTTGGAGGAGCAGAAAAGACAAAAGACAGCAGCGGCGGCGGCTGCAGAGGCTGCTGCTGCATCAGCAGCAGCGGCAGCAGCAACATCAGCACAGGGTGCTATACAAGGTGTAGTTGTTGGAGGTGGAAGTCCTCAAGGGTTCATTATTTGTGACCAGAGTGGCAGAGTAATTCAACAAGATGGGCAAAGTGTTCAGTTTTGGCAAGATGGACAGGTGGTCCAAGCAGTGGTGGCTGCTAGACCTATCCATAGTTCCTCTTCTGAAATGTCGCTGAGAAGTACTGACAAACAAACTGATTCCAAGTTAATGAAAAAGCAGAATTCCATGCCCCGTCTCAGGGATGGTGCAGAGGAAGACTCAGTAAAGAGGATTACAGACAGCTGTGTGCAAACAGATGAGGAAGATGGAGAGGACAGATTTGTAAACAGGCGCAGGAGAACGAGGCACATTTCAGATTGCAGTGTGCAAACTGATGAAGAAGATCAGGGAGAATGGGACCAACAACCAGCACGGCGCAGGCGATCACGAGGATCCAGGCACTCTGAATCTACCGTTGAGAACAAACAAGATGGTTCATCTAAAGTATCTTCTGCAAGTATAGCTATTCAAACAACAAATGATTCATCATGTCAGACAGAGCCTGACCAGCTTGGCAGGGTTTCACCTGCCATCCACATAACTATGGCAGAGACCTCGAAGGTTGACCTATTACATTACATAGCCGCCCCAGAAAGGACCCAGAAAGGAGAGAGTCTGGCTTGCCAGACAGAACCAGAGGCCCAATCTCAGGGAGTGGTTGCCCCTCAGCTCAGTGTGCCTACAACCATCAGTCCATACTCCACAAGTCTACACATGGTGGGTGCGAACACATGCGATCCATCCACCAGACTCCAAGGAATTGCAAAGTTTGAGAGGAGGAAACCAGACCCCTTGGAAATTGGCTACCAACAGCAACATAGTGAATCCCGCCATCCACCCAAATCTCCCCAGGTTCTGTACTCCCCAGTATCTCCCCTGTCTCCTCATCGCATGCTGGAGACAACATTTGCCTCCCAGGAGAAACTTAACAAAGCACATGTCACGCCTCAGCAGAAGGCATATACTGCTGAATCACCTCAGCGCCACCAAACCCTACCAAGACCCATTAAAAGTGTGCAGCGCTCCATGTCGGATCCCAAACCTCTCAGTCCCACATCTGAGGACCCTGTGAAAAATAGGTTCTCCCCATATCAACAAGCTGTGTCCCACAATCAGGTATGAAATGCTTCTTTTTTTGTAATTCATTATGTAAATAAAGTCAATATTTCTGGCTGTCCTGTACTTGGATATTCATATGCTTAACTTTTCCTGAACTGAACAAAACTGTTCCGCTCAATTTAACTTAGGTTAGGGCTAAAGCTTGAGGGTTTGTTGGCGTATGAATCATATTTGTTATTTTGTGAAACTAGGCATTGTAAGTAAATATAACTATATATAATCATACAACGCTTTTGTCAGAAATAATGATTTTCCCACACTGTACTCTACTAGTCTTTATTTTCGGAGTGCTAAATATAAGGCAAAATGCTGAGGATATGCTTTGTGTGGACATAGATCATCACACAGAATCTGGCACTGAAGAAGTGACAGAATGTTCTCATGAGAGCAGCTGGCCAAGGCAGGGAAGCGTTTCCCATCATCCTTTTCTGCTTTTTCTCCTTTTCATTTCTATCTCACCCGCCTCCTCTCTCTCTCTTGCTCTCTCACATCTCTGTCATGTCTTCTATATCTGGCAAACCCTTAAGATATACCAGGGGGACAATGTGTGGAGAAATACTAGTATTGCGTTGTTGTCTCCCTGATTGCTAGCAGCTGGTCAGAGTAAATTAACATTGCTTTGCACTCGTGTAAAATGAGTCTCAGGAACATAGAACCCAGCTTTCTGATGGACGATGTCCTTGTAAGCTTTAGTGCTACGTACATGGCTCTCTTACGGATACAAATTAAATGCACCTTGGAACTTCTCAACACAGCCAATTTGTAAGTAATGCTAATTTGCAATGTTAAATCGTTTTTACTTGTAATATGTTGTAATGAATAATTCTTAACCGAATTTGTAATGGGAAACCTTATATATTTTAATTAATGTTGAAAACACATCCGCTTCATTATATTTATCTTTATATTTGCAATTTTACAAAAATGATTTGATGCTACATTCAGGTTTACTTATATAGTACTGTATAGTTTTGTATTTTTTCAAATGGTGGTTGATAAAGCTTGTTTGCACTGAAACATATTTGCCTGATATTAAATTCTATATTGTATCAAGCACATTCTGCATTTACATAGACTGTATTTAGAATCACAACTACCGTGGTAAAACCGTTTCTCCAAATGGATATACAGTAGTTTGCAAGATTATTACGTATAGAAGGGCAGTGTAGTTGAACACACCAACTAAGATTAATTCACTCACCAAAACGATATTTGCTCAATGGAAAGTGAGAGAAACGTCACCTAGTGATGTGGGCTGCAGTGTTTAGCATTTTGTATAATTGGATTTAATGACAGCATGCTAGCTGAACCACACCAACAATGAAGATAAACCAATACATAGGCACATAGTCGTGAGGTAGTCTGACAGCAGACCAGGCTGCATCGCTCCTTCCTCCAAAGGCGAAAATTGTAGCTTGTCTTTAATTTCCTAGTGTATAGCAATGAGTCGAATTTACATAAACACGTTCGGATTCTAGCTCACTTTTTGATCTCTCTGTGTCTCTCCTAACAGATGGTCTCCCTGCAGCAGCAGAACTCTCTGATGAGAAAGGTAAAGCGGACTCTTCCCAGCCCTCCTCCAGAAGAGACTCCACTCCCCATTGTTACTCCAGCTCAAATGTACAACACTCCTGGCATACCCCAGAGGGTTTTACCCAGGCCTTCTCAGGGAGTCACCAAGGCTGGTCTACTAAGTGAGCTGAAAGCTGTTGAACAAGAGTCCTCTAAGCTCCGTAAGCAGCAGGCTGAACTGGAAGAGGAGGAGAAAGAGATTGATGCAAAGTTGCGTTATTTGGAGCTTGGCATCACTCAACGTAAGGAGACCATGGTGAAGGAGAGAGAGAGGAGAGAACTAGCTTATTTGCGCTGCATGGGTGATGCACGGGACTACATGTCAGACAGTGAGCTCAATAACCTCAGGATGGCAGCCGCAACCGGAACATTTGATGCCAACGGTCTTCTGACAAGACCCAGCACTGCACCATTGAGTCAATTTACTAATGACATCAATGCAACCTCTCAGTATCCTTCAACCTCATCTTATATGTCCTATCCGTACCCTCAAAGCCAACCAGCACCACAACAGCCAGGCTCTGCCTACCAACAGATCGGTTTCCAACCTCCTCAGTACCCTTCATCTTCGGCACCCCAGCCAGGAACATTCCAGCCCCATCCCCCACCTGGCCCTGGTTACCAGACCCAAGGATCCTACACGTCCCGCATGTATTCCCAGCCCTCATATCAGCCAGACCTTGGTATGCAGCAGCATGGTCACCAGGTCTTCCATCCACCCAGTCAGCCTATGCCAGGTCAAAACCTTCCTTACCCCACCCACAGCTCCTACCAACCTGTCCTCCCCTACCAAACGCAGGCAGATATTCTTACAGTTCACCAAAGACCTCGCCAAACCTCTCTGGCTGACCTTGAGCAAAAACTTCCTACCAATTATGAGGTAATCAACAACCCAGCCGTGTCAGTGGCCACATCAGCTCCAGATACTGCATTTGGGTCAGTGTACAGCAATGCATATGGGCAATATCACCCCCCTGAGCCTGGCTTGAATCACTCTGTTGACAGCCCCACCTCAGCCTATGCAGCAGATGGACTCTACACCTCCAACCTGGAGCAGAATATACCCAGGAACTATGTCATGATCGATGACATCAGTGAGTTAACAAAAGAGACTAGCCAACCCACAGATGCACTTGGTCATCCTGTGGGAGGGCGTTATGGCAGTGAGAATGGCCCTGCACGTGGGAGCGCTTATGGTAGACCTGAGGATGAGCCTGTCGATGCCTACGGCCGACCTACAGGCACATCAGGGTACCAGGGCACCAGCACCACAGTGGGTGGAGGATCAACATATTACTATGACGATTATAAGCACTCAACACGGAGTAGTTCTGGCACCCACAAAATCTCATCGAAGAATCTTGCCCCTGCAGTAGTTTCCTCTAAACGTAGTAAGCACAGAAAGCAGGGGATGGAGCAGAAGATTTCTAAATTCTCCCCTATTGAGGAGGCGCGAGATGTGGAGTCTGACCTCGCTTCGTACACAATGACAACATCAACGGGTGGCAGCTGCACAGTTGTGTCCCGGACCAAGAGGCTTCAAGAGGATGGTACATATGGCCTGAAGAAGAATGCCTACGACCAACAGAAATATTACAGCACCAGTCGCGAATGCCTCGAGGAGGAGGACCGCATGTACAACTCTGGTAGGTCCAGGTCGACCGGATATGGTATGGACAAGATTTCCTCGAGGGATTCACCGGGCCACAGGAGTAAGTCCTATGAGAGGGATGCTGTGGAGCGGTCTCAGCGAAGCAGCCGGAGTGGAAGGCCTCCCATGCGCAACCAGAATTCTGAGGAAGAGAGTCCACTAAGTCCTGTGGGGAAGCCTGTGGGCATGGGGAGAGGCTCTGGCATGTCAGACGCTCACGATGTGAGAAACCAGTATGGATCCAGCCATTCTTTACCTGATGTGCAAGACCACCACAAGAAAGACCTGCCGAGGAGTCATGTCTATAAGCCAGATGACCCTTACCTTGTGGATGACATGCACTGTGCTGTTTCTGACAGTGAAGGTAACTGGTGCTGAATCTTTTCTACTGCTTGAGATGTGCTCCTTCTCCGTTCAGTCTGCATGGAAAAAAGACTGCATGTCAACTGTGGAATTTTGAGAATAGCCCTTTGCTTTTTTTCTTTCAATTTAATATTCCCTTTTGAATGACACCACGTGAGCCTGTTTTGTTTCTTTTTGCATGCCCTTGATTGTGAAGTTATGTCTCATGGGCTTTTTTGTTGTTGTTGTAAGACACAAAATGTGCATGGCTTTTCTTTTTTCTTTTTACATTGCACAGTGTAATCTGCATGCTACTCCTCCTCCATGCATAAAGAATTGACTGATAATCTTTATTTCGGTTTTAAAAAGCCTATCATTTGGGCCAAGAGGAGACTGACTGGTTTGAAAAGCCACGAGAGGCCCGTTCTGACCGTTCAAGACACCATGGTAGTGGAAGTCACACATCTACAGGTAGGCGCAGTAAACACACGTACCATGATTATGATGAACCTCCTGAGGAATACGGCACCCAGGATGAGTACAACCAACAACGCCACTCCTCTGCCACATCAGCGCGGGACCACCGTCACCATGGCACCAGCTCTGGAAGGCACAGCGCCTCCAGACACTCTTCAGAAGATCCCAGATCCTCCCGTTCTTCTAGGACACATCCCAAAGACGCATCTGGACGCCCTGATGGCAGAAGCTCCACGTCTGCACAGAGGAGAGGTGGCCCAGACTCACGTACCTCCCAGGGAAGCCCCAGAAACTCAGGCGACTTCTCTCGTGACTCTGGTCACCACCACGGCACTGGGGGAAGGAGCCAGAGGCCACAAGGAGATCGCACAACCTCCAGGAGACAGGATCCGTCTGCACCGTCTAAGTCACAGCCGCAGCAGCAGCAGCAATTACAGCAGCAGCAGCAGCAGCAGCAGCAACAGCAGCAGCAGACACCGCCACCTCAGGGCCATGCAGGGCAACAGCGGTCAGGTGGTCACGCCCAGTCAGCGAGACATCCAGGATCTGAGCCAATAGATGGAACTCAACCAGCCCAGCAGCCTCTTCAGCAGAGTGCACAACAGCAGCAACCACTACAGCACAGTCAGACATCCCAGAACAACCAGACTACAGCAACCACAGCAGGGCCAGCATCCGCACAGCAGCCGCCCAGGTCTGGTCAAACTCCACCACCGGGACGCCAGCCAGCAGGAGGGTCTGCAGCAATGGCCACAGCGGTTAGTGGACTGCTGTCGAACCTGGTTTTACTTCCGAGTACAGCTCTTAAAATAGCAGCTATTTTCTTCACAAAGAGAAGATGGGCTACTGTCCTGTTCTCTTATTAATACATTAAGCTGCTGACAACAATTTTAGCATTAAAATACAGCTGACGGGGAAACAATAGTTTGTGTGCCTTGTTTGTAACTTAGTTTTACAGGTTTGAATGTCATCCCCCCTATACCTGTACATAAAAACACCCTCTAAAAATGCTTTTTATAAGAAAACTTTCCAATTGATTAAAAAAAAAAATGTGCATAAGAAGACACTTCGGTTGGATGATAGACTTAAGCGAGAACATATGAAGCACTTGAAAACATAGAATATTGCATTGGTAATTGCTTTGACAAGAAAATACGTACTCCTGCCAGAAAAACGATTAAAGGAAAATAAACTTCGCAAGTCTTAATCTATCCATCTCACACTGTCAGGTAAAAATGGAAGCTCCACCTACAGCAGCTGCTACAGGAGCTAAACCTACAGCAGCAGCCACAGCAGCAGCTCAACCCACCAAAATAGCCACACCTCCGCTAACAGGCATTGGTAAGTCTCACTCCTACCATTACATTAAACCGCACACAGCAAGCATGCAACCGTTATGTTATTTGTTGTTGGCAGGCTCCAAGGCTGCCCCGGTTGGGATTGGTAGTAAACCTGGAGGTATTGGCAGTGCTGCAGGAGGACAAGCACCTGCTGAAGGAGACACTGTTCTCAGCAAAATTTTGCAAGGAGGAGCAGCTGAGCAGGCGGGAAAACTAGGAGATGGTAATATCATGAGAAATATGTAGAAATTCCAAAATGTCATGATATCTTTGGCTTCTAAGCATAAAATAATTAAAAGTAACACAATTTAAAATACTGCTACTTCAGTACTTGCTGGTGTATCGCTGTCTCCATATTCTCCTCCTTCCCTTTCTATTCTCTTAGCTTTATCTGGACTTGGGAAGAAGTTCACTTCATTTTGGTGAAGTGAAGATTAGAGGGTAAGTGGAAGGTTCTCGATTAATGTGCATTTGTCTAAAATCTTTTCCCCCGTAACTGTGATCTGTACTATTTGTGCCTACCACTTACCTTATTTACTTTGACCCAACTCTTGTTTTCCCTTCAGTGGCTTGCAGATCTGATTTGGATTGGTGGCTTTGTACCGGAAAAACCTATGAAACTACATTCAACATACTTCATTATTACAGAGGAACTTTAAGAGGGAGGAAGATGAGTTGTCCTGAATGCATCAGTGAGTGTCTCTTTATGCTTGGACAATATGTCTGGAGTAAAGCTCTTTCCACTCGAGAGCCATAGAGACACAACCACACGTGTCACATGGCGTGCACCCCAGACCACAAACAAACTAAAACTTAAAGAATGACAGTATTAAACATAAAAACTGAGACTTTTTTTTTTTTTTTTTTCCTGCACCAACAGTCAGCGTGCACCCCTGCAGTCTTTGTGGCAGGAACCTAAATAAGTTTCTGCTTGATTGGTTCATCAACTTCAGATGTGGCAATTAGACACACCTGTGTCCAATCGTCACCTAAGATGCACACAAACACACACACACAAGCACCCAAAACCAATCACACTGTTAAAATATCTCTAAAGAAATGATTATGGGTGTGAACATATATATATTTTTAGATTTTGTGACATGGCCACTATGTTCAAAAAAGTAATTGTGTGGAAAACAATGAACAAATGTAATAACGTACCGGTCTGTCACATAGCTTGCTGCTTAAAGTGAAAATATTACTGATTTTATATTTTGTGCTTGATTTTAATATTTCTGCCCTGGTTTTATATTTCCTTAGTGTTATTTAATATATTGAGACTGTAGCATGCCATGGCGCTTCAGTCTATGGATTATGTTTTTTTCCGGTGGATATTTACATAGAGAAGCACAGACAATGATTGCATAATGTGAGAACTCAAAAGAAGTGGTGACAGTTTTGTGATTGCGTATTCAAAGTGATCTGTTGTACCTTTCCCCTCTCCTGCTGAACAGAGCTGGAATCAAAGGATGCCTTCTCAGCAATGAATTCCCCAGACATAACTGTAATTGAAGTGAATTAAGAAACACACCGTTACGAGACAGTAGCAGAGGACTGAGGGGGCCTTGTAGGAATATGGACCCAGAAAAATGACAGTGAAGACATCTAATGCCCCAATGGAGCAATGGTAAGCAAGTCCAATTAATTCCCGTTCGTGTGTGTGCGTGTTATGTAGCCATTTAATTGGCTTACTGCTTTGTCAGGTCACGTCCTCTTGCACCTTCTGCAGCGGAGGTGAGAGGCGAAAGTGTTCTTGTAGGTTTTACCTTGTGACTCCACCCTGCGCTATAATTAGCCCGCGTGACTGTAGCCGGGCTTTAATGTCACACACGCACAGACACACACACACGCTAGGCACACAGCATTAATCATCATGTTGAGCGTCACTCATTGCATTGTATAATACACAAAATTACAAATTTGGTCAATAGAGCGGAAATGCAAATGAGAAGATCATAGTGCACTTAGAATGCAGCGTTTCTCAAGTGATCTCATTTCACAATCACACCTTCCCTCCAATTTATTTATTCATAATGAGTGTGACTGAATTAAGCGCATTAAATATTCAGCTTGAATTGATAACATTCACACCATCCTGTTCGGATATCTTCTTCTCAGGACAATAACAGTAAAGTGGATGAGATGAAGAGCAGAAGAGGGGAAGTCTTCCTCACTTTTCCTCCATTGGGATGTGTGTGGTTTGTAAAAGGCCGACCAACAGAGGCGTCTGGATCTGATGGGAGAAATTCACCGTCTAGCTGTTCCTGTAAAGCCTAACACAGTGAACAAGGAAGCTCCACAGCGCCCTCCACCAGGATTCTAATGGAATGGCACTCATGTCTGAGGATTGAACATCTGGCAAGGATATTTGATTCTAGATTGATGTTTTCAGAGCTTTGTCATTCAGTCAACATGAAAAAGAGAGCAGATAGGTTTTCATAGGTTTTCCTCGTATCAAAGAGACCTCCCCTGTCCCAGAGTGACAACACATACCCAGACCAGATGAGGTTTATCACAGCAATGACAAACAATCTGACTCGACTATAATTCCTGAATGCTTGGTTTCTCCAATCTCTACATTCCAGTATAGGGAATTTGCCCCTTTCTTTGAATGTGTTCTTAATTTTCTTTTTTTTTTCGGTACACTGTCTACAGAATGCGTCGTGTATATGTGGACATGAGAATGCACGCACAAATATTTCAAAAAACTGAAAAATAAGAAGCCCATATCAATAGTTTTTCTCCACCTATGAGATGCCACTAGTCATTAACTGTAGGTTTTTAGAGAAAGGAATTACTACCAGTGTGCCCACAAGTGTGAGATTCACACAGATGAGAGGACCAAATGAAAGAGTGGCCATGGCTCTTTATTAGCCATCACAAAGCCATCGTTCTAATCAGCCCCAGAGCCTTCTGGGACTGTTTTCCTATTTATTGATTTATTTTTTTCTCTCTCATCTCTTAGTTTCTTTTCATTTTTGCCTGATATTCACAGAATGGAAGAGCCTTATTCAGCACATTTTTTACCTGTATACCTCATATGTTTTAAATAGTCCATATCATCGAATCATGAATTTCTTTTTACACAGTTGTATGCTATTGTATGTACATAAAACAAATCAGAGTTCCTATTCTGTAAATTTCTCATTTGTGTATTTATGGAGTCACTTTCCAATGATATCTGTTGTCCTGTGTTTTTCTTTGGTAAAACTTTATATTTTTCACTTTTTATTTGTTTCAATCTTTGTTTTCTTGCATTCAAATTGCTTGTTGATTTTTTAAAAGCAATAGCATGCAGAAAATGGTATATAGCACAATGGTATAGATGTTGTTTAAATTATTGATGGGAAATATCAATCACTTCTGTTGACAAATAGCCGTAATACAATTTGTCAGAGGGTTAACAACCACTGTACCATGTCCAGATGTGCATGTTATGTGCAGACGCATACGATCATGCAGGCAGGTACGCTCTCTCTCTCTCTCCCTCTCTCTCTCTTTCTTTCTCTCTCTTTCTCTCCCTATACACACACACACACACACACACACAAACACACACACACACTTACATTTCAGAGCCAAGGTTAATTGTGATCTCCACCTGTTAACCTCCTGCTGATTAATGAGGTTACCAATTTACTAACCAGAGGATCTCACTACAAAGCTGGGCCCACTGCCTCCATGTGTACACACACTCACACACACAAACCCACACACCCCTACACACACCGACACACCGAAACAGGAGAGGATGAAAGCAATTATCAATTCAAATGTTCTATGCAATGACTCATTTTGAACCTGGAAGTGATTCAGCCTAAATCCATTTGTTATCATTGTATTCACAAGAAAACGAACATTGTGAACTCAAATGGTAAAAATGCTCATGAAAATGTTTTTACTTAGCAACTTGTCTGTATGAATTTGAATATTGAATATTTACCTAGAAATGTTTTTATTTTCGTGGCATGTTTTGACCCCTCACTCCCCACACGGGGATTTTGTTGCCAAAGGGTAAACTGTGTAGACTGTCAATTTTTGAATGTCCACCATCATGTTGCTTTAAGCATGGGTTTGCTTGGCTTTGTCTGGCTGTTTGTAAGCCCTCATTGAGTTTTTGTGCATTTTGGCTGACCTGGGCTCCTCAGTGTTTGGCTTGCAGTGACTGTCTGTGCTGCTATAAACTTCGTGATACAGATGGTCAGCACTTCTCATTAATATGTGTCAATGTACATATTGGGTGTCAGTATAACCTGTGGGGTTAATGGAATGCTTCCATTGGATAAGCTATCCCATTGTCGATTAAAACCACTCCGCAGCCAAGCCATTGGAAAGGTGCATGATTAGATCTTATATCTTTAGACGTTGTACCTGAATGAATACAGAGGCACGATTTCACCGAGGTTCGGCAAACGAACTTTGAATTTCACAGGCCAAATTAGAGAATGTTGCACCAGGACCAGTCATTCACCAAATCAGGGCATGCCATTCCGAAAGCACAAGCCTGATTGGTAGCAGTTGCTGCTTGATAAAGCGCAGAAATGTGGAGGACGTACAACAGTGCCTCCAAACGGAACAGTTTAAGATCTGTAAGCTGGAAAACAAGAGCAGGAGAGCTCCCACCCCACGGAATGCCAAGAATGGAAGTTCTTTCTGGTTGATATGAGGTGCATGAGAAAAAACAGCCTTGAGTACAGCTGGGCAGAGTGACAGAAAGGCAGACAGGAACACATCCTTACTGTAAATACAAATTCATTCTTATGTACAGCTTTTGATTTTTGGGTACGGCTGTCATGTGCATCCCCATGCTGTATTTGCTGCCAAGTTTTGTGTATAAAAGAATATTTATTACCACAATGATGAGGATGATAATAATGATGATGACAATTATTGCATAAGCATAGCATATGTGGCTGACTTGTATTGATTGTTTACAACAGTGGATCAAACTTGTAATCCGAAACCTATCCAGTCTGTGTAGAGTTTCTATACATATTGTGTTCGTGAAACAAGAAGTACAAACCTCCATGGCAATCACAGAGAAGGATGCCCTCGTCAGACCACAGGGAGGTCTTTGCTTGGATGGATGTAATCTGTAAAAGCGATGAGGGTTGAAGAGTGGTGGAAAAATGAAACAAAAAATCTGGAAAGTGTCGTTCACTGTTGTAAGTGCAATGAGCAAAACGTCAGTCGTGTGTTCATTGTGAAACTTTGTGTTCTATTCAGTGTATTCCTGTAAACAGGTAGAGTAAATTTTGGTGCATCATGTCAAGTAATGTGATTAATGAAAATATTGACCCTTCGATTTCCAAACAGAGAAAAGAATAAAGAAAAAAGGAATATATCATGGTTATTGCTCTGTGTGTGTGTGTGTTGTCTGTCTTTCTCCTCGCAGTATTGACGGATTTAGTGACGCCCGGCGGGTTCTGTAGTGGCTTTGCCGCAGATAGAGCAGAGATCAGATCTAAGGCGTATAACACAGCTCAGATAAGACTGTGTGTGTGTGTGTGTGTGTGTGCGTGTGTGTGTTTTACGCAGTGGACTACAATTGAAATAGTTTGTATTTTAAGCTGCTGACATAAATCTTTGGCTCCTTTTCTCAGCTAGCTTGAAAATCCATATCCAATAAGAAACAATGTGATGAGAATATTAATATCAAAGCTTCAAAATGACCTCATATACAATATAACAAACACCATCCCTCAGTCAGTCTTAAGTAAACACAAAGAGGCATCTGGTTCAGCGTCATAGAAACAATAAATTTGGCCTAGAAATGGTGTAACTTGAAAAATTATTCTATAGAGCTGCAATACAACAGTGAAATTGTTTAATCTATATACTTGGATTTCAGATGATTTCTTATTGAATACAGTACTTTTTCATTCCTCGACAACTAATGAGGTAAATCAGGTGTGGTCAACTCATCAGGAGCCTTAACGTCACACACAGCAATCACACACTGAGGTCCAGAAATCTCCAGTCTTCTGTTTACTCATCGCAGACACATTGAATGAAATGCCATCGTCATAGACTCATTAAGTCCACTTGGAGAATAAAAAGTGATACAAATACAGAAAACATTTTGAAATATTTGGAAAAACACCTCAAAGTAAGTTGGTGCCTGTATGTATGTATGTATGGTTGTAATGTTGTATAGTTGTAATGATGTAATGTAAAATTATGCCAGTAGATGCCACTGTAGGGCTAAAACTCAAAGTTTCCAACTCCATACAGAATTACAGGCAGAGGTGCAAGAGCTGCAGTGCAAAGGTCAATAAACGATGTAAAAAGAGAAAATCAAGACAGGAGCGGGATCAACACTGAACAGACTTAACTTGGAAAATATCTACAAGGCTACTAGGCCAACACGGAGAGAGATACATTATTCATCCTGAGTGACATCCTGTTATCCTGTAGCCCACATAACGCATAAGACAATTACAGTAAAGGTCTATAAAAATAGATAAACAATAAAATATTCTACACATTGTGAGACATACTCTTCAAGTAATGAAACATTATGTGTGTGTGTGTTGGTAACAAACACTCAGACAAAAAAATCAATATGGAAAAAAGAAAATCCAAATCAGCCTGCTCCTCTGGCCTGTGGCGGCTGAGAACACAGAGCGGTCATTAACCCTTAATCCCAACATTAACTCTGCCATCATGACTGACACAGGAGCATTTAGTTCCTGCTGAAATCTCCATCATTTGTAATATAAAGGTAATAAGTGGAGAAAGAGCCCCAACTGAATTTAATTATACAGAATTCAGAACCCTACCAACATGCTAATGGTGAAGATTATGATTCAGAAATAAAGACGCATACGCTTTTCAACAATTTTGAGGTCTGTGGAAGGACGCCGGTTCTCAGCATTGTCTTACTTCCTTTCTAAAATTCTGGCAGCAGAGCCCAACAAGGTTTCGAGACAGGGTTTTTACACCAAAATGCACTTCGATGCTTGGATATAAAATTATCCTTAAGCTATGGTTGTAAATGATATCCAAATATGATATCCAAATATGATATCCAAATGATTTCGACAACATACTGTGCAGTCTTTATATGCAAGATAAAGACACACAGTGTTGTATGCTGTCCACAGGAGATTATCATCAATATTTGCAAACCACATATGCAACTAATTTAAATGAAAGCAGTGTTTTGTTGCTGTTTGTCTGCTGTCTTTCATAGGACCTCAGTGGGAACAGAGACAACATCATCAAAAGCCAAATAAGTAAAGTAAGCTTTGAACATGGTCAGGTGTGCACTTTGTTCCAACGGGCGTTTTGTATTGAAAACTTTATTCATATTCAAATTTCTGTACATAATTGGGCATTTACAGCAGCACTGAACCCCAAACCACTATTGGCATCATAAAGTTTGATGACAGCTATAAAAACATATTGTAAAATAACTGCCCATATGTTGTTTGTGAATCATAAACTACTGTAGGAAACAAAATGACCGTGTGCATTTCAGAATTGTTGTTTGAATTTGCGTTTTTTGCTTGTTGCACCAAAATACTGAGCAGTTCATTTTTTTTTCACACTGAAAAGTAACTTGAGCAAGAGAGCAAGATGTCTTTGTATTCCAAACTTGATATATCTGTTTATATATTTTAGAATAATTCACTTTCTTTGGGCTTCCTGTCATATGTTGGATTTTCAATAAATGATATTTCCTCATAGCTCACAGAAAAGGGCTTGTTCTTATCAGGAATGGCATATTTCCTGGTCTTGATGCAAATTTAATGAGGCGAGTGCTTCTGTGTAAGTATGCAATGTACTCGGAGCGGTGAGATAAATGTGTAAACAGTACATCAGCTCAGAGATGTCAGTCAAAAAGACATGTTTGTGTTGAACAATGCTATAAATAGACTCCTCTCGAAACTTAACTGAGTGTCTTTTAAGATGCGATTTAATGACATATAAAGACTTTCCCTCATTATTACTATGTCAAATGTTTGTTTTTTTATTTCACTAACGCGTTAATTAATTTCACTTTTGTTTATGTTTTTGGCAACATTTTATTTTTATTCAATAATCTACTTTTGATTTTAATTTTTACATTTTGTAATGTTGCCACTTATATTTTTTACCATGTTTTTATCTGTAGTTTTATGAAGTTTAATGAGTTAGATTTTCTTCTGTTCTATTTTACACGCATGCGCCCGTAAACTTTTACATGCTGTCCTCTGTATCAGTTCCTGCATGAGTAAAGGTGACTGATGCATGTGACGTGTCTGTCGTGTCACTTTGAGGAATACACAAACTGTCGTATGCATATTTATCACATATCTGTTATTCTTCCTCCCCCATATAAAAGTGCTGCATAGGAGTGTTGCTTGCTCAAACCTGTTTCACTGGTTGTTGTCTCATTTAAGTTAGCAGAGATGCTTTGTAGTCTCTTGCTGCTCGTTCTAACGGGTAAGTGAATCCTTTTAACTTATCTTCGCTATATGTAGTGAAACTTAACTGACTACACTTGCTCTTAACAGCTGTGGGCATTTGTACAAGAAGAATTCCATTTTGTTGGACCGTCCACTTGCTAATTCAGATTTTGTACTTTATTTAACATACTGTATTTATCTGATGGTTGTATTTACTACTTACCTTGTTTATTATTTGTTAAATTCAGTATGATCACAAATATTAAATGTAAAAAAAGTACCTTTATTTGTGTGTTTGGTGCTTGATGGCACAAAGAATTTCCGACTTTATTTTGTGAAACAGATCACAGAATAAAGTTGGAAATGTAAACATGAGAGGATGAAAATTTCAAATTCAACAGAAAATGAAGAGCTCACTTACTTATGGTTTTATAAATATTTTATTTATTTATTCTTGAATAAAAATTTTCTGGACTTAAAAACAAAAAACAAGAAACAAATTTAAAGCCTAAAATTTAACAAAAATAACAAGATTTTCATTGTGCAAAATTTCTTTCTTTCTGGCAATTAAGAGCCAAATTCAAAGAAAAGTCAAATATATTTTGATATCCCATCCAACAATGCACAATATTTTCTTATTATCTCTGTTTCCAGGTCAGTGGTCCTTTTTCACCTGTAAGCCTTTTGAGTACCACTTTGTTGATGAGAAAAAATCCTGGGAGGACGCCAAGAAATACTGCCGAGAAAAATACACTGACCTGGCTACAGTTCACAACGACGAGGACATGAAGACACTTCAACAATGTGCAAATAGAAAAAAAGCCTGGATTGGACTGCAGTATCGGGCCGAGAACGAACGGTGGTACTGGTCTCTGCCATCATTACCACCACTAGAGTCCAATACACAGTGGGCTGAATGTGAACAGCAAGGCGAAAATGAGAAAAAGAACTGTGTGGTGATGAAGAAGGATAAGAAGTGGCGTGTTCACCCATGTTCTGCGAAAGGTCTTTTCATCTGCTATGATAAAGGTAGTTTTGCCTTGTATATAGAAAGTGTTATCTTGTCAATTGGATAGCATAGGCCTCATTTATTTATAAAATGTTTAGCAAAATTCCAAGAAAGGTCTTCACAAGTCCACTAAATTCTTAAGAACCAAGCAAGGGCTGACACGACTCTTAGTTGTCGTCTTGACAATCTAAATTTTCTCACCTGCGCAAACAAAACTTCATCAAATTTGTCTGCATTCTGCATTTCTTTGTTTTGTTTCCATCCATGATTAAAAAATGTGCCAATAACTCTGCAGTTGGACTCAACATGTTGGTCATTTGTTGTTCATTCAGAAACTGTGGCCGAGTCTTTCCACTGCACGCACAGGTTCATCTGTTTTGTTTGCAAAACATGTGGGTATAAGCCCGGGTCTTGAGTCTTGTATGTCTGATATGTTTTATAGCTGACAAAAAGGAGCTGTGAAGACCTCCAAATCAAAATTCTGACCATCTATATGTTTCGTTATTTAGTTTTTTAGTTGATTTTGATTTGGATGCCATCTAAAATAACGTTTTCTATGCTCAATCTACAGAATTTGATTCTGTAATAGTCATAAATTAAAATAAATTCACTTTTTGTGCATAATGAAAGCTTGTCCGTTTTCTGCCACAGATCAGGACTCGGACGAATTCCATTTAATTCGTGAAAAAAAGACCTGGCTCGAGGCTCAGGACTACTGCAGAACAAATCACATAGACCTGGTCAGCGGCACAGAACAATTAAAAGAGGCTGAAAAGTTGCTGAAGGAAGAGCAAGAGGATGCCGACATTATAATTGGTCTGTTCAGAGACTCCTGGTTCTGGTCCGACAACAGTAATGTCACGTTTAGAAAGTGGGATCTGAAATTTTCTCATCATAACAAAGATGAATCAGGATGTGCAATAACAAACAATGGCAGGTGGTGCAACGGAAACTGTAAATTGCTTTTTCCCTTCGTCTGCTATCACGGTGAGTATTGAATAGAAAGTGACTGGTGAAGGCATTGTTACTTTATCTCTATGTATTTAGATGTTTTTCTATGTACTAAACACCACCGAGATTTGGTACAAATACAGTCTAGTTCAAAATCCAAATCTTATCTGATCTGATCCTGTGACAGACAATTTGATCCTAATCGAGGAGAATAAGACCTGGGAGGAGGCCATAGACCATTGCAGAGACAAATATGTGGACCTGGTGTCCATCCCTGACAAAAACACCCAGACGTTGGTTCAAAAGAAAGCCAAGAATGCTAACAGTGAGCATGTGTGGCTGGGATTGCGCTACACGTGTGTTTTGGAGTTCTGGTTCTGGGTCAGTGACGAGGCAATAGACTACAAGAACTGGAAGTCTGACACTGCAGACTGTGATATGTCTGGAGCCATGGCCAGCAAAGAACCAGCTCATCAATGGTACAGTCTTCCAGATGACAAGAAGCTGAATTTCATCTGTGTGACTGTAAGTTTTACAACATATCCTAAGTCACTGACTGCACATTTCTGCACATTCGCTTTTCTTTTTTTTGTTGCAATTTGTTGTATTGTTGATTAATATCAGGAAATATGACCTCATATTGCTCACATCACCTTTTATTAAAATCATACACAGTTTGCCTCTGCACTGCATTAGGCTTTAACAAGGCTATGTGTTTCTATGATTTGTAAAATATGAGTGTAAAATTGTGAGCCAAGCCTGATATGAGGTCACATCAGCTAAAATTGATCAGGATTAAAACATGGCCTCATAGCCTTAAACCATAATGACACAGCCAGAAGCCAAATGGAATGCAGGAAATCACACAATAAAGTGAAAAAAATAAATAACTAACAGGACACAGACCTTAATAATTGTTCAAATTGCTGCACGACATCCTCTTACAAAATAGATGTTTTCAGCTCAATTGATGAATGTCAACACTGTAATCAGAATTTCTGTTATCTTGTCCAGAAACCGAAACAGCATGGGTGAGCAGAGGAAGAAGACGAAGAAGAATTATTTGTCATTCTTTCAGAAGTTCTTTTTAATTAGTGTGCTTTTAATATGAAAATTCTTTTTATGTACTCAAATTGGAATCATTTGACATTTTCTCTGTGTTGTATAGTCATCCGTGTGATAATGAATATATTTTTATTGTAACATAATAAAAATATCATTATTAGTAATAATTATTATAACATATTATATTCACAGTAACTTTTTTTTAATATGGATCATATTTCTTGTTGTTTTCCAGCTTTGGGTTAAGATGAGACGATTATGATAATATGCACAATCTGATTTCTGAGATGATCACATTTGAATTTCTCTGATGCTGAATAAACTATTACTATTACTAAACTATTACCACGTGTCAAATTCAGTCTACCGGTCTATTAAGATGCACTCACCCTATATGACACCACACACGTTGTGGATACTGAATCCAGGTTTGCTGCTTTTGGCTCACACACTAAATAATTTCCCTCTATGATATGTGATACGAGTCCTTTCACATCCAATGAGTTTGTTCATTGCCTGGACACATTTTGCCAGGTTCTGTTTTAAAAGATGATGGATGGATGGAGTGACAAACTTGACAAACCTGACCTGACCTCTGTAAGAAACAAAAACATCATATTGTCCAGTAGGTTATGTTTATTGGCATACTGTATGTACAGATGACAAAACTGCCAACTCCACTTAAGCAAGTCATGACGATCCTCAAAATCAAAAAAGCCTACGTGTCCAAACTCAGGGCTATAGAGTTTTTTGAGGTTTTACAGTGGTGACCTACTATACAGTACGTTCATCCCTCTATCCATCCATCCCAGTGGTCATTGGATGAGACATCACAGGGCGAACACGCATCCACACGACAACGTTCCAATTTATTTATTTATTTACCCGAGTCTATCTGAGATGAGACCTTCCACTGTGCCAATGAACAAACATGTTCCTCACCTGATGAAAGCTCAGATCATTCAAATGAACGTGAGTGTGGACACCTTCAGTGCCTCCTAAACTGTCTGCAAGCCGCCCACTGTATGCCATCTCCCCATCTCCACTATCCCCATCATCTTCATCATCCACCACTGACAGCTGCCATCATTTACACTCATGGTGAGGAGGGTGGAGAGATAGGTGAAGAGGAGAAGTGAGAGGGGGCAAGAGGGAGGAGGGGAGAGAGTAGAGTGAGGGGGAGAAACAGGTGAGAGGAAGAGGAGAAACAGAGGAGGAAGAGAGGACGAGAGATAAGACAGGAAGAGAGTGAAAGAAAGGAGAGCATAAGAGCAAGAAGGTGAGAGGGAGGAGGAGAGAAGAAGAGAGAGGAGGAGAGAGGAAGAGAGGAGAGGAGAACAGAGAGGGGAGAGAGGGAGGAGGAGAGAAGAAGGGAGGAAGAGGCGAGGAGGAGAGGGAGGAAGGAAGAAGAAAAGAGGAGGGGGAGAAAGAGGAGGAGAGAAGAAGAGAGGGGCAGAGGGAAGAGAAGAGAGGAGGAGAGAAGAAGGAAGAGGGAGGAGGAGAGAAGAAGAGAGCGGGGGGAGAGAGGGCGGAGGGGAGAGAGCGCGCCAGCTGCCCAATGACAGCGCAGGATGCTGAGGTGCTGGTGTGAATGGAAGCGACAAGATGCCGACCAGAGCGGCGGAGGAAATGAATTAACACCGACAAAGGTACGTTTGATGCTTTTATTTTACCATCGCTCTGTCCGTGGGTGATCCGTGCTGAAACAACACTGAGAAACCGGTTCGTGTCCTTTGGTTTGGTGAAAATAATCTGTGCGTTTATAAAAGCCTTTCTCAGACCGGGGCTCGCCGGATTGCAATGACACAGCCAGCCAACGTTTGTTTGAATTTTCCTTTAAAATCTGTATTGACGGGAGGACAAAAAAAAGCGATGCTGTTTTTCAAAATAAAGCTTTTGGTAGACGTCATTACGGTGCTTTATTATTCCACTGGTGTGTCTCAGCGTTCGACGCGGAGGCCTACGGAGATGTCAGCCGCGGGATGTGATCGTGATTCTGTCGTGCACCAAAATGTCATTTTCTCTCACACGGATACACACATATGATAACAGAGAACCACCGAGGCCTTGATGTGCGGGAGATACGCCCCACGTCGTGTGTGTGTGTGTGTCACATCAGGGCCCGTTCATCTTTGGAAAATTAAAGGAACACTGAATAAAACTGCTTAAAATGCTTTTTTTCCAACACATTTCCTCTGACATTGTGGGATGGATTTTTTCGGATGTTTCGAGCAGCTGGGACTCAAGCCACATCTCTACAGGCTATCGTTGAATATTGGCGTTTCGTTGACAAGTAAAAGGGCCATTTGGAGCAGCACGTTTTCATTTTCTCATCTAATCAACCAACCAACCGGCGAGGCAAGTGGGCGGGATTAAAGCTCTGTAGTAGAATGAATACGTGATGAAGAGGAGGCATGTGGAGCACTGCGCCCCTCGGAAAGCATCCTCGCTTCAAACCAAACCTCTATCAGTCCACACGATAAAGACAAGTAGGGTTAGAAGATACATTAAAGTACTTTTGAGGCCTGTCACAGCTTATAATCGACTGTTATCGACTGACATGTTTGAAATCTTTGAGCGTCCAACAATATGAGTCAACATTAGCGCCGCTTCAGCCCAGTGGGTGGCGCTAATGATCATTAAACCACGAGGTAGATGAAGCGTCAGCTGTTCATGAACATTACACTAAAACCAAGAGATAACACACTGCAACAACTTAAAAAGCGCAACATCTACACATGAGCATTTACAACGCTAACTGGCTTGCTGATAGGTTGCTAACTAGCAAGACATAGCAAGCTAACTGCTTCGTAGCTAACGTTGTGATACTGGTAGTGTGACAATGCTGCATTCATATAAAATGGTAATTCCCACAATTAACATCTGGGAAATGCTGGGAATGATTCTTTAGAGTAGCAGTATTGATATTCAATATGGTGGTAATGGGCAGTGCAATGTCAGTAGTATTCAGCCATCTTGAATGTTGACCTTTGCAACCGTTTCATCGTTGTAGTAATGAAGCGTAGTCCCATTTTTTCTGATTTTATCCACATTGCATGAATGCAACATTCGTCTGCGGGGTTAGGTTTGGGTTAGGGTTTGCTAATGCAAAGGAGACGACAGATTGCTAAACCCAGGAAATTTCTGCAGCATCAACAAAACACAAAAGTTACATTGCACATTTGCTTGGACCTCAACTCTACTGTAACTGTATCTCCCATGGTGCTCTACGCTTTTCAAATGAGCAACAGGCATGCATAACAATCCACAGTACCTGCACTTCTAGACCAATGAGATTGTCCTCATCGTGAAAACAAAAACAATGTGGAATAAGCAGGTGTTAAGACAACATTTGATATCGACTACTCAATTATTAAATCAATCACTACAGTATTCCGTTATAAAAAAGAATCAACCGTGACAGGCGTAGTGGCCTGAGAGGAAACTTGCTTCCTCAGCCCACAGACACAATCATTGCTCAGTGTTAGTGGTGATTTTTCACTCACTCTCTGATCATTTCTAATGAACACAATGGAAGTAAATTAAATAGCGTAAACGTGTGGATATATATGTTGTTTTTAATCCAAATGTCTTATTTATTCAGTGTGCAGCAGTTTGGTCCCAGAGCAACATCTGGTAATTTTTCCATATGTGTAAATGTGTAGTTGGAATGACAATAAATGTAACCTTTTGTGTGACCTCAAATTAATGCATACATTACAATTACAATTCAGTATTCATACAATTCGCATTTATCAGATGCTTTTATCCAAAGCCACGTACATATGAGAATTACAACAACACAAGCAAGGATTAATTCAGTAAAAACAACGACAATAAGTACCACAAGGCTTAGGTTCTGGTCCAATGGACCTAGTTGCCTTGTAGGCAGTGCTACAAGGCAATGCAAGGAGGCAAGACAAGGAGTGCATATATGTACAGTTTAAGTTGTGAGAAGGTGTTCCCTAAAGATCTGGGTCTTTAGCCTTCTCTGAAAGATAGAGAGGGACTCTGCAGAGCGAGTGGAGTTACGCGAGGTAACTGGTTCCACCACCAAGGAACCACAGAGGAGAAGAGTTCAGATTTTGGGCCTTGGTGTGCTTGCAGCACCGGTCGTCGCTCTTTAGCAGAGCGAAGTGGGCGGGTAGGTGGGAGCAGTTTTGGTTGCTGCTTTGTAGGCGAGCATCAGGGACTTGAACTTGATGCGAGCAGCAACTGGGATACATACATAATGTAAGTACTGGAGTTTTAGTATTTCTGGCATACTAGTTATAATTTTGTGGTGTATATTGGTTTGTTGCAAAGTTTGTGATAAAGAGTAACATTAGATATTTGGATGGGGTGGAAGGTTACAGTCAGGCTCTCCTCAGCTGGCATCGGCTTGTAGAGCTCGAATATTATCAGTTTTTCTGCAACAATATGATACCCTGTTATTGCAATTTGCTCGTTTCCCTCTGCCCCACATCCTGACTAAGGCAATTTGGTGCTGAGTAGACTTGGCTGACGCAGAAGTGATCTTTTAATGTGATTTATTAGTATGAGACTTAATTTTATGTGCTGTGTTTGAAATATACAGAACAGGACCAGATTTTGTGTTTAAGATTTGGGAAATAAGAGGATTTCCTGATTTCCTGCATATTTTGCCCATAATAATGCTTCCAGACTCCAGACATTACATTGACCACATCTCAGACTGTGGTTGGCCCATGTTTGCTGAGATGGAGAGGGATTAAATGTGACCATTGTTCTAATTGTTTAGTTTTCTTGTGTTTGTCATTACTAGAATTCATTATCTTAACATTCTCTCACCCCTTTGTGACTAAACCTCCAGCACTCCTAGCAGCGACTCCTGTTTGTCACAATTATAAAGAGGGCTGCACAAATGAGACATATTAAGGGGAAATCCAGCTTTGACAGTATAAGCAAACATTAAGAGAAACCTGCCAATTATTTTATTTACATTTTCAAAACCAATTAAAACACGTCCTGCTGATTTAGTGATATAGTTAGTGGGTTATTGTAGTTTCTTTTGGTGGCTGTTTGTCATCATCTCGTCATTTTATGGATAGAAAATGAAAGTGTGTGTTGAGTTTCAGGCTTAGTTGATCCGATGTTCTGAATGTGTTTATTTTTTTTTTTTTTTTATTCCAGGTCTGTTTTACTCTCAGGTGTTGCATTTTGCCATAAAACATTTGCTTTGCAGACTTCAGAGGGCTCCTGTAGCAGTGCAGATAAGACTGGTTGTGTTTGTTGTTACTCTGTACATGTAAATGTTGTGTTTATTTAGCCAGGGCTAGCTTAATGGAAAAATGACATCTTTGACTCTGCTGAGGACAACAAAATCTCATGACCTGCACGGTTTCGGGCCTCATTATGCTTGATTTGTTCTGCCTGTCCACCTCACCTTTCCAGACTGTTCTGTCTTCCGTGGCGGTGTCCTGTCTGACCTCCTCTGCCAGGCTGCAGTGATTGCTTCTGGCCCAGTGTTTCCTCAGATGATTGTCTGGCCAAATGTTGCTATATTAAGGGATTCCTTGTGCCACATTATGCCATTTCATCTGTCTGTTAAAGAAAGTGACGCGTGAGTGACGTTGAGTCAGTATGTGGAGTTTGCAGATATTTGTGGAATCTTTTCCTCACATTTTGGAAACTCAACTTTCCGTCATGTCAGACTCAGATTGCTTTATCTCTGTTAGCCCAGGCCTCGTTACCATGGAAACTGTCTCTCTCAACTATTTCAGGACGGGAAAATGGACCATTGTTCAATTTGATGGAGGGCTCTTTTTTTCCCCCCAGATTACTAATATTCATGACCAGACCAGACCGATGGCACACGTTTCCTTTAGCGTTAGCCTTCTGTAACACCTTTCTATATTTAAGTGAGAATATGGATGACATGCCATATATCACAGAGTGTGTTATATTCATGCTCAGTTATATATACCACAGTGATATATATGGGTTTTGAGATGTCGTATAATGATGAGGCCATTATTTCACCATCAAATATTAAACTTCTCATTATCCTCATTTCCTTTTCCAACTGCATTAACTACAGCTTTTGTGCCATTAAATTTTGAAATCCCCCTTTTATTTAAGAATCTGACTGTAACTCATTTAAGTATTAAACACAAAAATCCAGCCATTTTTAAAAATCACACCATAGAATGTCAGGCTTGTTAAGTGTTAGCTTAAATCCTATTTATTTAGAGGAATTATTGTGTTAATTTGCAGAGCCGAACACAGATGAGCAGTTTTTTGGTATTTTATCTATTGAGCTTTGAAACAAGGACCAATATATAAAGAAAATTAAGAGCTTTTCTCAAACTTATTATGACTTCTTTGGACGCACATCATCTGTTGTGTCTACAAAACACAAATAACAGTAACAGTTGATTTATGACGAGCTCATTAATTTGTTGTTTTTGTTATTGATTTGGGATGGATCTGAGCTTTACATGGGACAGAATGCTTTTTGTATGTCTATATACATTTATAGACATTTCAGTTACGTTTACCTTGCCCCTCTGTGGTCCCAGTTTACATCACTCAGTTCATCTTTTTTATGTTTGTATTTTTTCTGACATCGTAATCTGATGATCTGAGGTTTGCACATTTTTTCTGAACTACCGGTGGGATCAGAATGAATCTCCCTGATTAATATCACGCAGGGCAAATCTGTCATGTGTTTGTTTTTCCAGGCTATATTTTGGGCTTAATGACCATATAAAATGCACAAGTGTATGCATTTATGCAGAGATTTGTTTCTAATCATGACTTTTTTTCCCTCTTTTCATAGGTCTGACTTTGATGTGCTCCACCCATTAATGCATGAAATAAGCCCCCATGTGCAGTACAGAGAGTCACAGCAGTCTCATTTCAGCGTGCCCCTGGTAAGGACCCCCTGGTGGCAACACAGCCCATTTACAGGACATGTACGGCAGTGCCAGAGCAGTAGGCCATATAGAGAGCAGCCCCGCACGGTCCCCGCGCCTGCCTAGGTCCCCCAGACTGGGCCATCGGAGGGCCAACAGCGGGGGCGGGGGTGGTGCGGGGGGCAAGACGCTCTCCATGGAGAACATTCAGTCCCTCAACGCTGCCTATGCTACTTCAGGGCCCATGTACCTGAGTGACCACGAAGGTGTGGGCTCCACTGCCACCTATCCTAAAGGTACTATGACTCTGGGCCGTGCCACCAGTCGGGCCATGTACGGGGGCCGCGTCACAGCCATGGGCAGCAGTCCCAACATTGCTTCAGTGGGGCTGCCCCACGCTGACCTTCTGTCTTACAGTGACCTGGGCTCCCTCTCCATGCTGCACCCCCACCACCACCAGGGGGTGCCCTCCGCCCTGCTGAGGCAAGCAATGCGGAGCAGTGGGGGGGAGCTGCTGGAGATGCAGGCCCAGCTCAGGGATATGCAGAGGGAGAATGAGATGCTGCGGAGAGAGCTTGACCTGAAGGACAGTAAGTTGGGATCTTCTACCAACAGTATCAAAAGCTTTTGGAGTCCAGAGCTGAAGAAGGAGCGGATAATGCGGAAGGAGGAAGCGGCGCGCACATCTATCCTCAAAGAGCAAATGAGAGTCACTCATGAGGAGAACCAGGTAAGAAGAAAAGAGACCAACCATCTCACGTTTCATTATCTACCAATCACTGCTGCATTTTCAGTTTCTGGTCTAGCGGTTTTCTATTTTTCATTTATTGTCTGTGTCCATCTACATTCTCTTTCCTGTGAAAGAACACTGTCATCCTCTGCACAAAAACTCTGAATTGTTTTTCAGTACATGTGGGAACCTTTCTGGAAAGAGGTCTTTGTGTGCATTAATATTTAATACACACCCTACTCGCCTAGTATTTCTCAGAATCAATGTAAGGTACGGTGAAACCGTTTCAAAAACCACATGAAATCTGAAACCATACAGTCCGTGAGCTTCTAGCTTTCTGGTGTACTGATGTCATATCAGTTTTCACAGCTTTTACACTGTAAGCCAAAGGTGTGTTTCCCTCTCAGGGTGAGTTTAGACATCTTCAACAGATGAGTTACAGTTTCAGAATCTGGTTGGTTTCATTTTATTTTTTAACGCTATAAGCAGGGTTAAGATGTCAGGAGGGCTTCTACTTTGGGTGTATTCATTGCCCTGTTAAATCACCCACTGACAAGAGTAGGCACAAAGCCCAGAGACAAATGTTGAGGATGCTTAAACACTCCCTGTTTCTCTCTCTCCCTTTACCCTTTTGCCACTTTCATCACTTTCATGGTTTTTATTGCTCCGTGTCCATTTGTGTACATCTGGCTTTCACTGTCATATAGTACCTCTAATTGTATTTTTTTCTCTGATAATCCTACGTAAATGCCTCTGCGTAGCCGCTCTCTTAAATTCCTATACCATGCAAAATCATATGCAAAATACAAGACTTACTGTACAGATGTTTGGGGTGATTTTCATGTTTTGGGAGCTGAAGGATTACTATGAGTTTAGAAATTTTCATCACCTTTGGGATTTATAGTAGAAAACAGCTGGCTGATATAAAGTGGAGATAGAATTTTTCAGTATAAATATTTCAGGTACATGAAAAATGGACAACACACAACACATTCCTGGATAGAATGGACTCTGCTGTGTGTACTTTCTTTTTTGGAAGGCTGTACAATGTTGCGGCAAAATGTGCAATGCCTGAAACGAATGAAGAGGTGATTTTTTTTTTGCCAGCTGGTTGTAATCTGTGAGCCAGTCTGTCTGCATTTCTGTCTGTCAGGTTGACTGATGCTATCAGACACTGTGCAGCACGTGGGCCGGTCATTACTCATAGGAGTAGACACTGTCACTTGGCTCTTCAAGGTCATAACAGGATAGCATTAGTGTGACCTTCACAGTGGACCTGTCTGTGTAGCGTATATTTAGAGTATGTTAACACTTCCTGCTTACCTCTAAAGAGGCTGCACTCTGTCAGTTTGTCACTGTAGCAATGCCGTAGAGGGAAGGATGTCAAGCAGCCGAGCACTGTGCATCATAAGTGGATGATTTTACCTGCTGGCGATCCCTTTGGCATAGCCAGAGGTCTTACATGTCTTTGTGATTCACAAAAAACAGTATCTGGACAGTTACTGTGAAGAAAATGGGCCCAATTCAAGCTATGCTTGCACTGCTTGGGCCCGAGTCATTCATCCGCGTTCAATACTCACTCGTGTTCTTGGATTCTATGTTTCTTGGCTTCACAGACTGCAGGCGCTGAGGCATGAATTTGTTCAGCAGAATATGAAAGCCGTAGCTTTATGTTCCACACAAAGATGGGGCTCTTTATCATCAGTCACGTCCATCAGGGCTTCCTCTGCCTCTGCAGTGATTATATTTATATCCCTCCTGGTTGGGACGCACTGATGAAGTATGTCAGCTAATAAAAGGCAGATGTGCCATGTTCCTCTAATTGGCCTTTTCTATCCTGATTTCTGGGTTGTTAGGCAAGCTTATGTAAGTATACAGTGGAGTGCTTTGGTTGTGCCCTTTGGGATTGTTGAGAGGCTGACTGAAGAGCAAATTGGCTCATTAATAATGGAGTAAATCCAGGCCAATCATTACATCTGTCCTATAGCACCCTGCCCCTCAGGTATCTCAGGCCCCTGTTGGCTTGAACAAATGCAATGAATCATTAATCCTGTGCAAAATAAGATTTCAGAATGTGTGCCTCTTGTTTTTTTTGTTTTTTTTACACAATCTTGGCAAAGAAGAAGAAACATAACATTGAGTTTATTTTTCATCTGGTAGGAAACGAGAGCTGAATAGAGTTGAATCAGGGCAGTTTTACCCAGGATTGTCTTGTTTGAGGTATATTTAACATAAGAAAACGACAGATTTTTATAGCCGCAATGACATGACTTGATTTTCAGCAGAGAGTCACTGGAGGCGAGTGTGTGAGCTTGAACGTGTCATATCTGATTCACGACCGCTGCTACTCAGACACCCAGGCAGTCCAATCAACGCAACGCCTAAAATAGAGGCTGAGCTTCCAACATCACTGCTCAGTATGTGCATAAACACGTGACACACTTCAAACTGAGTTCAAACTGTTGCATATCAACATGTAGATATGACCACAGTGGGGCTGTCCTTCCCCGAGCAGGACATTGGTAGTCCTTGGTAGGGTATGTTCATGTGAATGTACATATTTTTGCATTAATGATCACCTCCCATAGTAGTCAAGCCAGCTGCTCATGTGTGAAGACTTCACCATCACACGGTCTTAGTCATTTTGTGTAGGAGAAGTGACAAATATGATATACATATACTGTATGAAACAGTAGACTTGATACACTCACAAATGAATGGGCTGACTTACAAGCTGTGAAATATAAAAATGGAAAAGCACGACAACAGTATTTAAAGATGCAATCAAGCTCTGCTCGATGCTATTAAATTTATCGGTGGTGAGAAGCAGTATCGATATTTTGGTCTGTGTCATGGCATGGTGAGCTCATGTAGACGCAGGAAGTATCGGGTCAATAGTCACATCACTCAGAGATCCCCGTGGATCCTTCCTGTGGTGGTCAATAGAGTCTGAGCACATAAAATGGCTGCTGCTGTAACCAGGGGGCAGGAAGGTGATCAGATGAGGAGCTGCTCTCCTCATTTGACCTCAACACGCTGAAATGAAATGGGAAGCTGGGAGTTATTTACAGAGCGCGAGGCTGGGAAGGTTAGCGCGGAGGATGGAAAAGAGACCAGAGGGGATAAGATCTCTCCACATACAGTTTTAGATCCGCCTGGATCAGTGTAAAATCTTCACAATTTAGATATGCTGTACACATAGACACTGTAATGGTGTAATAAGACAATCAAAACATTAATAAGAAAAATATCACACATTGCATTGTAATGAAACGTGTGATAATGGTGCCCAGAGTGAAGTGATTTCTGTCCCAACTTTAGAGCCCAGATGAGCTGTTATTGTGCTTTGATGAATCTTCATCATCACCCACTCCTGGTTGTTCAATCCCCAAAATATCTCAGCAAATTCTCAATTCAGATTTACTGGACACACTCGACTGACTGCAATGCCTTCTCATGTGGTCCAGCCTGTGTCAGTCACAGGTTAGTGATCGATTGAATAGTGTGGTGTCTTAGTCTAACCCGTCTGTCATCTCAGATACACACAGGTAAAAAACTGATTCGATGCTTCGGTTCATCATTTCATTGGTTTGGTTTTATGAAGTTCCCTTAATTAAAACTCATCGGAGCACCGGAGTGCAATGTTGAATGTCTGAGTCACAGGAGATTCAGCAAACCAGGATAACACAGATTTAGTAGAAACCATCGGTGCAGTCGGCTACACTACATCAACAAAGGTCTTACACAAACAAATAATATTTGAATTCCCTTCTTCAGACTTGTTTTTAAAAGTATTGCAAAGAAAATAATCGCACGTATTACATATAGAAAGTCATCTCCCGTGTGGTTCCAGCTCTAAACTCCTACGTGCTGTTCGTGCTCTCCGATTTCTGCATTCTCTCCCATCCTGAACGTCTCTTTAGCTGAGTGGAGATGAATAAATGCCACGTCTGCTGGCATGGTGGTGGGTGTAATTGTATACTGTCAGTCATCATGAGATACACCACAGAGATAAGGAATACAGGGAGGAACAGGCAGCTTTGAGTCAGAGCTTCAGCTGTCCATCTGTCAAACAATCACACCCACTCTAACACACACGCACACACATACGTACGTCCATATAGATGTAAGAATACACAACACTCAGAAAACTACAGCTGCTCACACACCTGCCGCCCTTGTAAATATTCTGTATTCACCAGTTTGGAGGTGTCTGTGAACAAAGCAGTAAATGATGATGTAACAGATTCTATATCCCTCTGTGCAAGACACGTTAACCTCTGTAACTCCACTGAACTTGACTTTAATACTGTACAAAACTGTTAAGATGCATTCTGTGGAAATCTGTACAAAATATGTGGAATAAAGAGAATTTCAAGGGAAATTGAAAATACCAAAACTTGTCCCCATAAATGTCCCCGTGAGTTGGATGCTGAGTTTTCATGGAACTGTGATGAGCCTGTACAAGCAGATGAAATAGCATTAAATAGTACAATCCAAGACAAGTGGACACGTGCATTTTAGGAACATTTCCTCATACACTCAGCAGAACCTGAGAATCTTAAGCTTATGGTTGAGTTGAAGATATGGTGCAGCCAATTGTCCTGGGCTGGACCCACTGTCAGAGAAGCCAAATTGTGCTGTGAAATGTCACAGAAGCTCGAGTCATGATTGACACACCCACCTAAGACTGTAAAACAGGAGTTTGTATGTTCCAGTTCTGGATGATGGAGAATACAGCGGTCAAGGCCACAGTCATTTCACTCCACAGTGCAATTATGCAAAAGGTTTCATTGGACCGCCTCCTGCTACTTATTACCAAGACAACAGGTTATGGATCAGGGCGGAGAAAGGGGTGTGGGTGTGAAAGGGAGAGGGAGCTGGTGGTGGTAGAGTGGTAAGATGTAGGTCGAGGGAAAACGGTCTCGTGTGAAATCTCAGCAAGCCTGTGGGTGGGAGTGTGTTTTATGAAAGCAGATTTGGTATTTTACATTTGAATGCTGGCATTTGTGTTTTACTGTGTGCCATGATAAATAGATTTAATTATGCAAGAGTTACTCACACAGGCTGTCATGCTCTACAGTCATATTGAGTCAGACCTTAGTCATCCCTGATGTCGAGCAGTAGAGCAATTTTTCCCGTAGCCCGTTCAGACACGCGTATAACTGTATGGAGTACAAAAGATATAATTATAATAGGACATGATAACGATAACGATAAATACTCAGATGAATCCTTTATTCTGTGTGTGTTCTCACGCTGAGCTCATAACTATTAATTTGGTTGGTTGGTTTATTTGTCAAATGATTTCTTGAAATAGGACTCGTTTGTATTTTACTGTATTTGAGTGAATGGACTGGAGTCCGTGTGAAATAGTAATTTGGTTAGTTTATAGTTTTTTTGGCCCTAAAACGGCACTTATTTACAGGTGTAAAAATGACCAAAATTGCTTATGATACAGCCTCTTCCAACACTCTGCAGATGAAGCCATAAACACTGCCCTCTGCTGGTGAGAAGAGCACAGAATTCACAGACACAGTGTATTGCTGTATAAATAAAATGTTAGAGGATGAATAGGAAAAGGATTTTGCATATTCTCACAATCAAATGGTCTTTTTTGAGAGTTAATTCAACGGCAATACTAATACTGCATTACTCCATGATATAATTACTACAAATAAACCACCGCTACAGCTAGAAGTAACATCTAACGTGTAACATCTCATGTGACTTGGTTGATCATATACAAACCTTGTCCGCCCATCTTTCCAGAAAGGTTATGTTGATGTTATGTCAAAGTCACTTGGCCGTCTGCCTGTTGTGGATATGACAGTGAAGTGCAGCGGGACAGACTGATGAGTGTGTGTAGTCTTAAACTGTGGCTGACTTTGTGTTGATCATCCATCTCTGTTGCTTCATGCTCTGACGCTATGTTTTTCCATACATTTTTCTGCTCGTTCCGCCCATGCTCTGCAGCTGCTGGATGCCAGGAGAACCAAGGTTTGTCCCTATGTTTGCACCAGTTGTTGTGTGCATAACATAGAGTCACCTTCAGTGTGATGTGTACTTTCAGATGCCTGGCAGTCCCTTTATACACTACAACCCCACTTACAAAATCCTCTAAAACGAAATGAGATCTGTCTCATTGTATGTGAACCCTTGTATTGTATTTTTCTTAGAAACGCTCTAAAGTGTGATCAGTCTGTTTAATTAATGTCACCCTGAACTCGTCTGGTGCTTCATCATTGTGTAGTATCCAATATCCCACAGCCAGAGGCTGCCATAAGGTGGGTGTGATTTCAGCGTAAGAACCTGTTTCCACTTTCCTGATTGGGGCCCATTTTGTGGATATTGAATTGATTCTTGCCTCTCCCTGGAGATCTAAGATAACCAATGTCTGACAGAAATCTGGCTCTAACCCTCAATGTAATCCTTGGATCAACTTCTCCCACACACACCGAAGAACACTGTTATGGGCTTTTCTTTTGGCCTGTTTAAAGTGATAGCATACAGTCTATACTTGATTGCTTATCATGTGACGGCATTTATCATGTTGGAAACACAACATCTGTATCCAGGCCCCACAGGCAGAGGCAGCGGCGGGATGGATCACAGCCATATTTAGCATTAAGCCTTTCTATAGTTCTCCTTTTCTAAATGAGCCATATTGCATTCATACACACAAGATTATTAGTCTGTTTACCTCCGCTGGTATTCCAAGATTTTCCCTGCATCCTCAGGTTTGACTTAACTATTACCCATAACAACTTAGATCTGAAGTATGTTTTCATAGATTTTCATAGAATCAGTATCAGTATTTATTAAGTCTCTCTCTGGCTTTCTCTCTCTCTCATACACTTTGCCCCATAGCATCTCCAGATGACCATTCAGGCTCTACAGGACGAGCTGCGAACACAGCGAGACCTGAACCACCTTCTGCAACAGGAGAGCGGAAACCGCTCTGGTTCCGAACACTTTACTACCATTGAGCTGACAGAGGAGAACTTCCGTCGGCTTCAGGCCGAACATGACCGACAGGCCAAAGAGCTCTTCTTGTTGAGAAAAACCCTGGAGGAAATGGAGCTGAGGATTGAGACCCAGAAACAGACACTGGGTGCCAGGGACGAGTCCATTAAGAAGCTGCTAGAGATGCTGCAGAGCAAAGGGCTGCCTCCAGGGCCAGGAAGGGCATCAGAAGAGGAAGAACAGGAGAGAGCCAGGCGCATCGCTGAGGCCGAGGCCCAGCTCGGACACCTAGAGGTCATTCTAGATCAGAAGGAGAAGGAGAACATCCACCTGCGAGAGGTATCTTAATGTCAGGGGAACTGTGGCTTTAAATTTGGTTGAGCTTTTTCTGGTGTTCATCTTGTCATCAGTAGAGGGCAATGCTGAGCTTCACAAAATCTATACGCTTCACTCAGCTGCTTTAACTCTAGCAGAGTTTTTATACATATAAATGGAAAATCGGTAAATTGAGCTTTTCATTTTTTTCATTGTGATTCATATATTTTGGTTAAATGGCTGTTTCTAGTGGAGTTCAGTTTCGTACGTGTTGAATGTAACGTTTCTTTTCTTGAAGGAACTGCACCGGAGAAATCAGCTGCACCAGGATCCAAGCAAAACCAAGGCCTTGCAGACCATCATAGAGATGAAAGTAAGAAGTGCAATCCAAATAAAAGCACACACAATGGTTTTCATCAGAGCAGAAATCAGAAACAGAGTCCCAGTTCAATAATATCACTCAATATACTAACAACATACATGGGGTTTGAACCACACCTGGGATCTCTAAGATACTGAGAGGTAGTAATACAATCTACAAACATGTCAAACACAAAGACAAAGTACTGTCACCTGCTTTTATGTCTAAACTGAGGCCTGGATTGATGTGTATAGTTGTCAAGATCATTGTTGTCATGGTGTATCGCAGCAGCTGAGTCAATAGTGAACAAACCACACACACGAGTACATCTCTCTCTCTCTCTCCCCCAGTGTGCTCAGTGTGTTAAAAAACACTTCTTAACAACTAATTTATACAACATTATAAAGTATGTCAGAAAACAAAGTACTGAGAAAGGCATTTGCATTTTCCCTTTCCCTTGCTTCATTCAAATTTTTCAAATATACCAAATATGGGAGGCTGAATGTTTTTTCAAATAATGTTTAGGACCTGTAGAAAGGTTGGCTTTCTTTTTTTTTCTTTCCAATATCCATTGAGGAGGCTGCAGCCATGAAATTCCGTCTCAGATTTTGAATAATTCATCCATAATGCAGGGCAGCTTCAGAAGCAAAGACAGATTATTATTATTATTGTTATCAATGATATATTTGATATATTCAATTTCAAATATGAACAAATGTTTTTAGGGAGGTCAGATTTTTCAGAGACCCTGAGCTCCATGGAATTTCAGCCCATACTTCCAATAATCCATTTTAACACCGATGCAGCTATGATACATAAATACAACCATATTTTTTCTCAAGTCTATTCATTTTATATTCATATGACACGGTGTGAGAAACAGGTATTACAGACACCAACAGCCTCACTGCAGAGGCCTTACATCACTTCCTCAAAATAAGTCATGACATCATCGCTGAGCTGACACAGCCCCTCTCACTTGGTGAGATTGGCGCTGTGCAGGCCCCAGCCTCCCCGAGCATGGTCACGTGACCTGCTAGGCTCTAGGATCCTGTTGATTAGCATACGGAGCGAGGGGAGGCCCG
>OMNV01001175.1:94512-110344 GCA_900303265.1 Brotula barbata | reverse complement strand
CTTGAGGAATGAGATGCATTCACACACGCTTTCTCTCTGCCTGACACAGGCTTACACACCAAGTGCTGAGGCAGCCAACAACCAAGGAAAGGCAGGCATCATGAACCTGATGGAGGAGGCCATCCCTGCTGGAACTCGCAACAGCTTCCACCACTGAACTATCAGCTTCAACGCTGATGTGATGATGATGATCCTCTGAGGAAGATTTTTCACTTTTCGAGTTTCCTCTAAAATCAACAACCTCAGGGATTATCTCCACAACATGAGCATCAAGAGGAGAAAGGCCGGCCTGGTCATCAGCTGGCAGAAGTCCTTCTCCATCCTGGCTCCTTGGAGAAAAGGTACGCTCACCTTTCAGCTGGGTTCCATCAGTCACCTCCTCCTGTTTCGTGTCATGACAGTGTCTGTGTCTCATCCTTCGCACAAGCTGTAATTGTATTGTCTGCTGTGAGATGACACAGAACAGTAATTTTAGTCACTGGGTGTATGCAGTCTTTCATCAAAAGCAGACAAATCCTCTCATCAGAGGCGATGCTGCCTTCATCCACAGACATCCATTTATTTGCCAGGCGTTCACCAGGAATTTTTCTCAACAAACATAGGGATGATTAGCTCACTTTGTGCCTCTTGAGGTGTTTTAAGTGTGAGGGGGCTATAGGATTGACTTATCTGTGGGCTTAAACACATACTAGTCTGAAAGTCTGAAATACTGTAGTCTGAAAACAATGTTACCTTTATCCCATTCTGCTTTTAAGAAAGCAGCAGCTGCATCATATGACTTAAGATTAATAACAGCGTAACTGCACTCCCTCATACAGGATTAACTTTTAATTTTAAAGGGCAATAAAGTGAATTTTCAGGACCATTCAAACAACTTTTAAGACCTTCAGCTTCTCTAGCTGTTAATAGAAAAGTTTATGCCCTCTTGAGTAAATTTTCTGAAGCAAGTGGATGTTTTAATAGAAAAACCGCTCTGTGATGTGGTTTCTCTGACAAAACATAACACATTTTTTACCACTCTGTACATGTGTTTACTGTAAGAGGAGAGTACCGCTGAACATAAGCTTTCACAGAACAACTCCTACAGAAAGCAATCCAAGGGTCCTGACTAATTGTTGGAAAATCAGAATAATATTCTTTAAGTGTGCTGAATGAAGACAGCCTGAAAAGTTAGAGTAGAGTCAGGGGAGTGAGAGGCGAGCATTGCTCTGGACTTCATCGGTCATTAGCTGAGCATATATAACAGTGAATGTAATCAAATGTTGTTCTGTGGTTTGTAATTGGCTGATTCATTTCTTCATTTGTAAGGTGTAAGACTTTAATTATTACTTTACTGCTTTAAAGTGCTTTTTTAAAATTGCATGTTTACCCTAGTTGTACGTGTTGTTTGGACATTTACAGAAGTTATTACACCCTCAAGGTTTGTTATATTTTTCAGTCTGCATTATAAATATTGAGCAGTGTAAATATGTTAGAGGAATGGAAGGCGTTTTTATGTCGGGTGATGCACCCAGACACAGACAAAAGCAACGCTTCACGCCAAGTCCTCGTTCTCATCCCACCATCCTGTCTAATCTTGGCTTCAGGTTGCTATGCATTCCACATACAAGCCTCGCTCAGATATCACTGTCAGCTTATTTACAGTACGACCATCCACACCTGCCGAGCAGCAAATCCTCAAGCTGTTGTGTTGCGGGAGAGATGATAAATCTTCTCATTGTTGCAGCGCTGAGGGAGCCTCTAAGCTCTGTTTGACAGCGGTCGCATTGTGTGCCATGATATTTGGAGTAGGAAGAAGAGGCCCATTGTAACGTGAACACTTACATTGTGTACAGTGCAGCAGGGAGCAGCTTTTTATTGCCATTTTCCTGTGTCCTTGTTATCATTCCATCGCTGTTTAGATTCAGGAGGGAGTAGGAGATCGTCTGAGGAACTGAGCTAGGTTGAAATAACACTGGCGAAAGAAGTTACTGTGACTAAACATTGCTGACTGAAATCTGATGATCTATATTTTAAGAGAGAGCAGAAAACTCAAAAATAATAAATATAACTACAAATGGCTCCCTCACCAACTCCACCCTTGACTTCATTATTTTGTGAATACTTTGAAATATGAGATAAACTCGGTGGACGTCTGTGATCGAGATGATAACTGTGAGGAGAAGAATGGGCAGACATTATTCAGACTTGAGGAATTTGAGTTCCTGATGTGAGCAAAGCTGTAAAATGTGTTAAGGTGTCCCACATGCACAAAGAGAAGAAAGTTGACGTGAATGACGAACCTTAGAGGATGTTTGCTGCTTTTACTGTCCCCTTGAATAACAAGTATATCAGTGGCTATTAAGCAACAGCACTAAAGAAGGTTTCACAACCAAAGTTGAATTCATAATGCGTTGTGCTTATCTGAACAAATAATCTGATGTAAATGCTCCAGAGTTCCTGTTGAAATAACTTTAAAGGTATCGAGTCTTTAAACCCATTTTAAACTGGGGATTTAAACACCAAACTGTCAAAAAATTATCCCAAAGGCTTCGTGAATTGAGTTGCAGCACTCCTGCACATTCTTGCCTTATCCTAATGGTGACTGATAGGAGAGACCAGAGTTGGGGGGCCCCGTTAACGCAGATAAAGTGAGGCAGTCTGGGAAGCATCCTTGGGGTTGATGACGCCACGGTCAAGAAAAAGGTGGAAAACAGAGAGCGATCTCAGTCAGGCTACTTGTTGAGGGTTCCATTGAGGGATGTTTGGCTTTTTTAGGTCTTTTTTGTTGATAGTTGGGAGATAGATGGATGGTGCAGGTAGGATATTCCCCCTCTGTACATATCTGGTTTGTGTCCCCTTTTCTGGCTCAAAAAAGCAATGTTGTGAATAATTTTTCCTGTTAAGGTGGAACCTTTGAATTCACCTGTTTTACAGTCTTCATCACGGCACATCAAGTTAGACACACAACCACGAATAATAATCATGTGATCTTCAATCCAGGTTTGATGTTTGAAATCACAAGGAAGGCAACATTTATACCTCTAACAGTCATTATTTTAACAAAGAAAATGTGATTGAGCATTGATTTAGTTAAGTATTCGTATTTTTCTAAGGCAGCTCATCCCATCAAAAGAATCCCTCACCACCCTTTGTCCCCTGCAGTCAAAATAGTTTCCTGCAAGCACAGACGGCTAGCGGTCAGTCTTGACCACTGACCACCCAGGATGGTAAAAGGGAGCCGACATGCCCATAACCTGCTCGGGCCGTAAAAATAGCCGGCTTGTCGCAGCCTGTTTATGACCTGTCCTCTCACAATCTGAGAGCCAACTGTTTATCCCCAGGGCTTGCGCATGCCTTGGCTGTATGCTCACCTAAGACCTCCAAAAACCTCCCAAAATCTCAACAGAAAGCTATAGGTAGTGCACACCTGCCGCAGAAAGTGAAGATTTTATTGGTTAATAATAGAAAGCGTCAAGGAGAACAGCCTAATATGGAAAATCATTTCAGGAGAATGAGTTTTGACTGTGTAAATGTCTTATTATCAAGGACAGTAAAACCTTTATAAATGATAAAATGAAAGATTCACATTTTTACATCAGAGCTCTGTATGTATGTATGCACTTATCTGGCACGATCCACATAAAAATCATATTTTTGTTAGGAAAGCAAGCATGACTGGGAATGCAGGATTGGAATGTAGAGTCTTCGTGATGGCAACTAAAAGGCCTCCGGGAGTTTCTGTGGGCAAATTGCACACAAACACACACACAGCACAGCACAGCACACACACACATTTATGGGCGCACCTGTAATGACGTGCCCCCGAGAGCATGCGTAAGCTGTTGGAAACGCTCAACTGACATCTTGATGCATGTTTATTATATGGCATCACTCAGATGCATTATTCACTGTGCAATCATGCTATGAGAAGATGTCTACCAATGACCAAACCAAACACACAAGACTATACAGTGGAGCAGATCTGAAGGCTCAAATGATTAATTTGAGGGATTAATATAGTATATAGTATAAAAAAAAAACCAACTTGTCTTGAATCCAGCATATTGTGGCCATTAGAGGAACTGCAGTTTGAGGCATTCGTACGCTGGTTTCACCTCTCAGTTGCAGTGATTTGATGTTGGCAGTTAAGGTTCCTGAGGCCTTCAGAAGACAAATCTGTGCAAAGGAAGCAGGAATCCTTTACCAAGAGTAATTTCAGCTCAGAGAAATGACAAGATCTTCAATGTTCATTGTGTCACAAAGTAGAGAAAAGTCAGCTGATTCAGAGCTGCTGAAAGTCCAACAAATCACCAATTTGAAAGTGGTTTACGTGTCAAATTCTAACGTTTACCTCACCAACAACTGAACTTCTTGACCCTGGGAGTCAGCTGATAGAATGAATGGCGTGTAGGTGTGTGTGTCTTTACTGTCAGTTCTCAGTTGCCTCTGTCCACCTCTGGATGCAGGATGTGTTTTTCCTCAGTGAGGGAGTGACAGCCTTCCGGGCATCTCAGAGGTTTCTTCTCATAGTGCCCAAGCCCAAGGCATCATAGAGGGCAACAGGGCAATCCAATGACTTAACTTAACCCCATCACAAGATCGGGAATTTTAAGGGGGATACTTGAACAACAATACCATCAGCACTTGGAATGTGAAATTAATATGATGGGAAATGGCTAAAGGACGTTTTTACGACAGAAAAGAGGCTTAAGGATGAGTCCGGGGTGAAGGGAGGGCAGGCTGACTGCTTTTAATTATATGTTGTGAGGTTTAGTCAAGCTTAGAGACTGGAAATAGGCTGACTCAGCCCTTGTAGACAATTACAGGATAGAATATCTGTTTGTGTTGTTTGGGATGGATGAGGACAGCTGTATCTGCCCGACACCTGTGTGGCTGACGCTGATGGCGAGGACAGGATTTCAGAGAAGGATGGAGATTGTATCACAATAGACAAAAGCCCGATTACACAGCTGAGTTGGCGCGGTGACTTCAGCGTGTAATTAAAGACAACCTGCTTTACTTCTTATTGTCTGCAGGCAAATCACACGATGAGGCAGCGTGGAATGGAGTAAAAACGGATGTCTGCCCCCGAAGAAATAATCTGTTTTGGTATAATATTCTGCTTGAGTAACAATGGATTTGTCATTCAATTTACTCCAGAGCTTTCACATTCTGACAGCTTTTTTTAATTCCCACATTCCTGGTTTATGGAAACAAATTCCTGGTCTGTTCTGTCACTGAAATAGATAGTACTCCTCATAACGCTGGTTATTGAAAAAAGATGACTTGAACAAAGAGATGCCACAAATGGCTTCTGCAGAGTCGCAGCATGTGACAGCATTTTTCCACAGTAGTCTAGTGTCAGGAATTTGATCTGCTGTGAATGACAGTGAAACCATGCCAGATTAGACACTTACAGTTGAAGTTTAACTGCCTGTTATTCAACTGTTGACATGAGCCGTGAGTCATACAGATCGAATACAGTGCAGCGGGTAGACTCAACAATTCTGTCAGTCAACGTCTTGTTAACTTTTAATAGACATCTTGAGGCATTTTAAAGGACAAAAGTGTTTACCAAACATTCCCACTTTTAATAAATCCTGGGTCAAGGTGTGTTAGAAATGCAGGTTCATCCATTTCATATCTGGGTGAAATTGCCACTGACCTACATTCTATTCTGATATATTCATACTCCTACAAAGCTGTTTTAATAACTTATTGCTTAACTGAGATTACTGTTAGATTTTCTTACTAAAGTAATTCTAGGATGGAGATTTAAAACGTCATTTATTCGTAAAGTCAGCCAAGAAAAACAGCCAGAATGACAAATTCCTATCGGATGAAATCTGGGTCAGGGTTTGTAGCCCAGGACAGCTTTTGTCTGAGTTGTGTTTATCACTCGGATGTGTCTGGGGTCAGTAGACGGTTTGAAACTTAGGTTGACACCTGACTGAAACAGTCGTAAACTGTAAGTACTTGTTAGTACATGCCGCGCTCGCTCATAACATCCGTAAGAACAGCAAGAATCCAGTGCAACGTGTCTGATGGAAAGAGCGAGTTGGGCTGATACTTGACGGTCACAATCTTTGTCAGTGTCTGCAGAATTTCCACAGCCTGTGTTCCGTTGTGTAAGCAAGCATGAGTTACTGGCTGGGATCATGCTGACCTTAGGGGGAGGACCTGAATGTTAAAAACAAAGAGGACAGCACAATATTAAATAAGTCCGCAGTGTTACTAGGCTTATGTCCACAGATGACCGAAAGAACTAATAGATTGAAGCCTTCATTGGCTAATTTTAATTTATTTCTGTATTGTTTTTTACTGTAGTGATTTTAAAAAAAAATAATTTTTATGATAAAACAAAGAAAACAATGACTTGACTTGAATGACAATTACATTTTGAATGACTTTATTCTGTCTCCTTTTAATGTGGATATGCAGGCGGTTGATGTGCTGGTGATTGCAGATTATTGAACAAATTGTGTGTTTGTGTTGTCCTAAAGAAGACAGGGCTGTAAAAAAATAATAAAAGTGAGCAAGAGACTTCGGTTTCTTCTGGTCAGTCAGTATTTTCAGCATTTATTCCCAGCCATGCTCACCACCATGACACCGTAGGTTATCAATGTTGGTCTCTTACCCTCCTAATTCTTTTATCTTACGGCTGTGTGTGAAATAGCACAGCTCTCTTTATACTGGACTGATAACACAAGTAAGTGGACTCTGCCTTGATACAGCCAATTATGAGATTATCAGGACCTCGTGCTGGAGACAGTGAACATGGTGTTAAGCCTTTCAGTTTGCCCTCATGGTTTACAGGCTTATCAACACAGTCTGTATGCTGGACCACGGTTAAATCAAGCCTTCACACTTGAGGTGCTTATAGGAACATCTTTGGGTCTCTTCAATGATTTGTTATGTCCTTGCACAGCATTTGATCAGAGGCGTGACACAGGAAACATAACGTAAGGCAAAACATAAATTGCTGAATCCTTGACCCTGTAAGTCCACCGGTCTTGCATATTCACAGTTTGATGTCAATCTGCCCATTAGTTAAGGAAAAAGGAATCCGGAGCTGGGTTAAGAAGATTGTATGCCTTAAAAAAATCAATTTACCCACACATAATCTATTTCTGTTCTTCAGAAAAGCATATTTTGGACCAGTTTCAGTTGTATACATAATATTTGAACTAGCCAGTTTATTGTCTTAATCCCAGTACAATGAATGTTTTACAGTGTATATAAACATAATGTGTTTGTCTGTTTGTGTGGCTCCAGTCTCACTTCAAAAGAATTTTAGAAAAAAAGAATTTAATACAAGATTGTTTGATTCATAATTAGACGCAGCTGCCACTGCAGAACATTTACCCCCCCCGCCGCCTTCTACACACATGTACACCATGTAAAAAAAATATTTATGAAAGATTGTATGTCTAGAATTGACCAACTGAGGGTAATTTGTCATAATTAGAGAAGCAGCAACACCTTATCGGGGTGCAAGGAGGCACATCTGTTAATCTCACTGATGTACATTGTATTTATTTATATTTGAGGTTCACTGTGATTATGGTATTGGCTGAACTGTTGACATCAGAAATGCTAAGTAATTAACGAGTAATCTGCAACTTTTTTGGCAATGGCCGAAGTCCTTTCTTGTTCCATAACTATTGAGGGGTTTGCTGTTATAATTTCTCTTGCAGGGGCAATTATACCTTTATTAGATATTTTAGAATGAGATTGAGAATGAGACATTGGGAGAAAGAGAAGGATCATGGGTTTGGGATGTGAGTGGAATCAAAACAGTCTTGCATGTAAGTAATGTTTATATGCACAAATCTCTAAGTAGAAATGTACTGAAAATTAAATGAAGTAAAGTAAAATTAAGTGGAAGGTTTCCATGAATGGATAATGTCGAGCTTTACCACGTATCTACCTGAATGCCCCTGGATTTTACATTCCATAAGTATTGTTTTGCCTCCCTGATGACTCCACTGTTCACTTTTACATCAGGCTCTTTATGTGGCTTTAGTGGTATTACTCAAGAGGCACAAACACTGAATTTAGCCACCTTAGACATACACACACGTCTTTTTTTTAATTTGCTCAATAGTGAGGTCATTTGGAAAACAATGGTGACCTGCTGCTGAAGCCACAATGGAAGAAAAGTGGGATGCACTGTATTTTTTTCCCAGCATTCAGCAAAAACAGGAAATGGGTTTTGTAGCCTCCACAGAGAAGAATTTGTTTTGAAAAATGCCAAGCCTATTTTTCTTGACGTTTTCTCCAAATATACCTAGGCCTGAAGACTTATCTGGATGTGGAGACTCACAACAACACAGACTCACAGAATCTATTGGCAGAATGAACTAAATAAATATCTTGTATAGTTGATTTATACTAAAAAAAGATGAATAATGTTAAATTGTGTTATATGTCGCAGAGCACAGTACAACCTTACTTTTAAGTCTTTATTTTTTCCTGGAACATCTGGGAAAACACCGGCCATGTTTGAACAGCGATCTGGTTGGGAACCTTTGGAAGCAGATATGGCACAACCAAACACTGTACTATCAGTGTTTTGGCAGAGCTGCTCTCCTGCACAACAGCAGGCTTAGCAAAACAGCGTTTTTGCTTTTTCAACTCTGTTTTGGGAACCATGGGTGTGTCACTATTTTGTTATTAACTGTGAAATCGCATCAAGATGTGATTCGAAACAGTATGCTGACGCTGATTTTATGTACTGGCAGTTTTGTTATGGCTCTGTTTTCATCCAAATCAATGATTTTTTTTTTTTTTTTTGCACTTTGACATTTAAGTGGATGGGAACAAACATGTCATGTTATGACTGAAGTTGTGATGCCTAAACGAAGCATAACTATCCTTATTTATTGCTTTTGATACATTCATCTTTCGGTCCTGGCCTTCACTCTTAGAATCTTAATCCCCCTCTATCTGTTTTAATCCACAGAGATGCACCACAGTTCTTGTATTTTCTACTGTTCTTCACTGTTTCTGCCGTCAATAACTCCGACTAGAGCGTTGATTCTACTTCCCTAAAACGCTTCTCACAAATATTCCCCCTAAAAGGACTCCCTTCTCTAAAGTTCCCCTCAGAGAAGATAAAAGCATCGGATTTACAACTTCAAAGAACTTTTTAATCTCATATTTGCCTTGGCAAGATCTCCGATTCACCCTGCAGGAAGTCGCTAAACCTCCTCTATTGTTGAGGTGTGATCTAGCAGTCGGGGATTAAATTATCCCAAAATGATGTTTAATTTTCAGCATCAGACTAAACAAATAAAACCGCCCTAAGCGTAATCGTGACCGCAGCTTTTTCCCCCAGGAGAAAGCGGTGTAATGGCTCTCTTTGCTCTTAAAATCCAAAGGTCGCAGAGAGAAAGGAATGGTATTTGATTGACAGCGAGACATATCAGATTGCCCACAGTACGAAAGAGGAGAGGACACATATGACTGCTCCCTGTAATGGTATTAACTGGAGCTCCACATCAAAGCTGGACAGTCAGGTGGGAGACACTGACAAATTGTTTGGATCCTCTGGAATCTGAGTTAAAAAATGCAGGATTACATAAATGCTGCGCCTCAGGTTTCATTCATGCATGTGTGTGTTTTGATGGTGAGTCGCTGCCAAACACCACCAAAAGAAGCCGCGTTTATTCAAGAATCTGAGTATCAGGGATGTAATTTACGATATGACGGCATGGTTGAAATACCAGAGGGGCTTCAGCCTTCTCTTTTGTTAACACCCTTAAAATGAATGCTTGTTGTGCTTCATCCAGGTTTTGAATAATGTCGTTATCTTTTAAATCGCCTCAGTGAAGCAAAGCCGCACTAAGCAACACTTGAACTTTGGCTCAAATTCAGGTATTTCCAGGTCTTTTGTTTCATTTAAGGTATTTTGGAGGAAAATTAAAGCCAGTGTGAAAATGCTAAAAACTGGCAGACGTGTATGTGTGTGTGTGTTAGAGTAAATGTGCATTTGTTTATCTCTCTCTCTGTCTCTCCAGGGAAAGGAGACGCAATACCAGACAGTGATGTTGTACTGACAAAAATGAAGCTCTTCAATAACTTCCACGAGAAGCTGCTGACGGCTGAGGATTCTGCATCCACCATCTCTATGGTGTCCCTGTCGGAGCAGGACACCCCTAACCCCATCAAAACCTCTGATGTGAACCCCCACCTCGATGAACTGAAGTCAGAACAGCGTCAAATGGAGTCGAACACGGACTACCTGGCGGCCATTTTCACAGACTCTCAGCTACCGAGGCTATACAAGTTTGAGTCAGAGGACTCTGGAGTGGAGCTGCCCAGTGGAGCCAACTCTCCGTCCACCCCCACAGGGTCCGAGCAGAGCTTTGTGGTTCACAGTCGAGAGTCGTCCTGCGACTCCTGCCATCTACACCCTGACCCCGATAAACTACTTGCACATGAACGCAGCCCTGAGATTAAACAGGAAGAGGACAATCAGAGCACAAGTGTGAACATTCAAGAAAATCCGCTCTCACCATCAGAGGAGCTCAGCTTTTCCGCCGTGGGAGGAGACACTGGTCAGAACCAGTGCAGATCTTCAGGAGACATTCCTGAAGGAGATGAGGACATATCAGAACATCTCAAGGAGAACAATGGTGGGACTTTAGACGTCTGTTCAGGGGACGGACATCCTGGAAACCGGTCGCCTTCTGTGGCCTGTGGAGACTTGATGGACGGTGACTTTGAGCCACAAGCTTTGACGAAGAGCAGCACCAGTGACAGCCTGGAAGAGTACATGGACCAATGCTGCAGACTCAGTGAGGTAATAGGACCATCAGATCCACACAGAAACTACATTCATTTACTGTATACTCAAGTATGAATATGAACTTTTAATAAGTTCAGGATATGAATTTCTCTTCCACACCCGTTTGTGTCCTTAAACCACCAACGCATTTGTCTTTCCGTCCAAATAGCGTCACACCTTTAAGCTGCTTAGATCACTTCTTGTCAGTGTGTGCAGTGATCTGTTGCTATTTGAGTTCCATTACATCAACCCATTACACTCACACTGGACATTACAGTAACATTTTTGTACAGACTCCTTATTCAACAGATTTGGAAGCCAGGCTGTACAGTTATTTTATCCCCCTCCAGACTTGAGGAAAATCCCTGTGAGCAAACAACAAAGATATTTGACTTACTCTGTCATTATCTCTAATTTTAAACCATTCCCAGCTTTTATGTCAGCAGGTAATTACCTCACTGTAACTGAAAGAAGGTTCCCCAGGTCAGTACCTTTCCGGTGTCTCGGTGTGATTAAAAGCGGGGATCCTGCCTTGCTGTATAGGGTTTCGCCTGCACTCACGCTTTGACCCCTTCCTGTTCTAAAGGCTTTTACAAAGTAGCTGTGTACCCTTTCGTGCGGACGTGTTGCAGCTTGATTCCGACTGAAAAGCTCGCTAGGAGGAGCACAGCGTTCATCCATGACTCAGGAGGAAAGAGACATTTTCTCCTTTCTGTTCAATGTGATTAAACAGTGTGTATTTGTGTGTTCTATAAGCAGAGCACCTGACAGCTGTGGAAGCTGCAAAGTCATAATTACCTGTTTGAGGTCCTGAAAAAGTCATAGTCGGGCCGTCTTTTCATACCAGCAGCTGTAGGTTTGGCCACCTGAATGTATTCTGCTGTGTTCGATAAAATGCAGATTAATCCCAACAAAGGGGTTAAGCTACAATTAATTCCAAAAGAGAACACCTAGAGGCTGAATTCACACCATCATAAAAAAAAAAGACTAACTGGGATCAGAGTAAAAGGATGTTAATGGATGACGTTTGTGTGCTACCTGAAACGGAGACGGTGATCCACAGCTGGCCTGTACACGAGTCAAACTCCTCAAGCAGAGACAAGGCTGCACTTCAAAGCAGATGTCTCAACACATCCTTCCCATCTCTTCCTCAAAGGGCTTTCAAAACAATGTCAAGTTCAAAGGCCCGGCTGAAGACAAGGCTTTTATTATGGCCAGCGGCTCGGGCACGAGGAGGCACCGGCAGTAACGTGTTACAGTGCATGGCAGCTTTTTCATGGACCCGCATATCACGCAGCACCTGTTCATCTGTGCTGAGAGACTGAAGATTTTTTTGGGAGATATTGCCACCGACTGCCGGCCGCTCTCTAATCTGGACTCCTTTTTTTTCCCCAAACGCAAACCTTGGCGGCCTACCTGCACGCATCAAATAGGTGTCAAATATCTCAAATTACTCACATATTTACCCAGATAAAGGCCCTTTGATAGCTCCTGGGGGCCCTGTGAAGTAATGGAGGGTGGCAGCGTTTTCAGGGGCCCACCGTGACAGAGAGTAGGGCCCCACCGTCATCATTATCACTTGTCACCACAGCTAATAATGTAATTCCTTTGCCTGCGAGATGGAACTCTGTGGAGAGGAGCAGGTGGATGTTGGAAGAGATTTTTTTTCCTACGTGCCTCTTCAATCAAACGTTGCTCCCATCTCAACGTCAGACTTCACTTTATGATACATGATGGAGGTGGAAAGTTTACTTGTGTCTCCATGACGCGAGATCACAAACAGAAAACGCTACAGGAGAGTGAGTTGTGTGTGTCTGTGTGTGTGTGTGTGTGTGTGTGTGTGTGTGTATCCAGGTTCAGATGTGCAGAGCTTATTGTGGGGTTCACAGCAGTCGTATTTCAAACATCAGAAACACACATCATATGGGCCTCTTTAGCTGTGTTTCTGACCTCACTTGGTACACATTAAGGCTCAGCGTGCTTTCCTCTGCAGCGATGTGGTGGCGATCCAAATAAAACCGCGCCTCTGGTTTACTTGAATTCCGCAGCTACAAACAGAAATGAGAGCGCCAGAGCTGTGTTTCATTCACGTACATCAGGAGGAATTAAGTGTCTGGAGGAGGATTAGGGCCAAGTAAAAAAAAAAACAAAAAAACAAAACAAGCAGGCTCGGAGAAGTCAGAATTCTGACCTGAATCTCTGACCTGACAAAGGTCAGATTGTCAACTTTTTTTTATGGTTTGGATTTTTTTTTTTTAGTTCTGCCTTTTTTTACTTGGACCTAATACTCTTCCGTTCATGTGTCAGTTAAGGTGAGAAGCGGCGCAACATTTGGGCAAGAAGTGATTCATTCAAACGTTACAATGGGGAAATACTGTCCCCCTTTATTTATCTGACAGATTTCACATTTGACCTGAGATAATCTCCTGAAATACAAGAACAATGAAAAATATCCATAAATTTTTTTTCTTTGACATTTCCTCTGAATGTGTGAGCTCAGGTCGTGCTGGTCCTGTTTTTCACTTCCTGTCCTGCAGCGACGTGAGGCACAATCTTCTCCTCACTCCACGTGAGCATTGAAAAGCACCGTGCCTGGATGGGAGCGGCGGTCTGCGTGTATCTCTCACTCTCTCGCTCCTGCTCTCTCTCTCTTTCTCGCTCCCTCTCTCTCTCTCTCGCTCTGCGATCCACACACATCTGCACCTCATTCCTTTCCAACGCGCTCATGTTTAGGAAAGTATTTTGAGTGCAAAAGAAATCATGGAAACATCTTAACGCGGGGCCTCACTTTCCACATCTTGAAGGTTATTATCCCATCACGCTCATATTTTACGGACTCGATGTGATGTACGAGTGGAAAGTGAGAAAATAAAACTGTGATATCAGTGATGGAGAGCACAAGTGTTGATTTTTCATCGCTATGCATTTTGAAAACAGTCCTACTAAGACCGTAGTTAATATCGCGCTCATTCTATCAAAACATTTTATTTCATACAAACACATTGTACGGTCAAATATATGCTCATCTTATCTGTTAAATGGTAGCAACATAAATCCTCCAGAGGGACAAAGGAATGAAATTTTCTGCCAAGTAATTTCTTCCAACCCGTTTCCAGCCTGAGGAGTTTTGTCATTGACGATCCCAACCTTCTTCATCATCTTCATTTTGGGATTTTTACTCCCGATCATATTTCCGTCTTGTTTTTGTTATAGATGAATGTTTAAGGGTGGGCGTTTTCAGACGGATGTTTTAGGAGTGTCAGACATTGTTGCCCTTTGACTCATGGGATCAGAGGAAACAGAGGAAGAGGAGCAGGGTGTGTGTATGTGTGTGTATGTCTGTGTGTTTGTTTGCGTCTGTTTACCCGTTTAAAGTGGGTTTGTGCACGCAAAAGGATGCATTCTGGGATCCCACTCTCTCTCTTCCCGGACCCTGTGGATAAGATCGGCCTCTGCCCTCTTAATTGCAGAACTCTCCCCCCCTTACACACACGCACACACACACACAATGACCCGCGCTGAGGAAGTGAGGGCCATCTCCTCCAATACCGGTCCTTATCTTAATTAGCCACCAATAAACTGCTACTGACACGGTAACTTTGATATGGATGGAGTTCTGCTGAGTCAGCAGACCAATTTACGAGTTAACAACGATCTTATACAGAGACACAAGATCTCTGATTTACACGAAAATCCACTGATGACGCACTTAGCCATTACAACGCCTCATTTGGAGCACGATGGCGTTTGTGTTATTGCACATTTGACCTTTGTCAACCAATATTAGAGAAGGGAAATCCGTCCGTCACAGAAATACTGGTGAGGGAAATTTAACTAAAGGGAGAAAGGGGAAATTAAGTGTAACTGTAAAACAATAACGTGTCCCACATTCTGTGTTGTGGTTCACGGTCAGGATCGTGTGTGTGTGATGCTGTGACAGAGGAAATGAGTAATGTCACTCCTTATGGTCCCTGTCCCATTGTTTGCCCTGCGTTTCCATCTCTGCTCCCACTTCACGGACTGGAGTATCCACGTCAGCAGCACCGGAAAGGGGCATAGGAGAAGGGGGGAAAAGACCCCGACCTGAGCTCACATCCTGCTTTTGTTGGGACACATTTAGGAATGTTGATGATTGGATAAATATTTGCTCAAAATTTCCTTTTTGTACAGCAGAATCGTGAACATCTGCACCTCCAGGGTGAACAAACACATAAACAGTACAGGTTTTCTTCTTCTTCCTTTTCTTGGTTTTTGGTCGCAGTAAATCACGTTAGAGTCAAACAGAGTTGACGTCGAGCCACCCATCCCAAGACCACGTCAGATGAGTATGGAACTACAAATAAAATGGAAAATAACTGCTATGTGATGATTTCAGGGTAGTGCGAGGCTCAACCCTGAGATAACAGATAACTCTATCTCTCTTTTTGACTTCTTTTCCCTTCTGGATGACGTTACTGTGAATTTATTCAGCCTTCCGTGGCAGAGGAATGCTTTTACATGTTTTCCCACTGATTTCATGCAGTAAAACTGAAAGCAGCATGTAAAGATCAAGAGCTACTCCAACAAATGACATCAATCCAACCGATGCTCCAGTGCTCGTAACTGCAGACCTCTAACGCGTTGACGAGCAGCTGTGTGTTTTTTGGTGTGTGCAGGCGCAGCAAGCTCGTTCCAACCCTCTGGGTTCAGGCCTGGGCTACCTGGAGCACATTTGCCAGCTCATCGAGAAGATCGGCCAGCTGCAGGAGACCAACCTCCGACTCCAGAGACAAATCTGTGGACTGCAGAAAGACAGCAGGACCACCAAGACCAAAGAGGTGTGTGTGTGGGTGTGGGTGTGTGTTCAAACAACAGTTCACTTCATCATTCATTGCATTTAGAGATTTTTACACAAACAGGACTGTAAGCAAAACCTCAACGTTAAACTTGATATTCATTATTTGTAACATAAACTGAATATTAAAATTCAAACAAACAGTCTTAGTAAAAAAGATTCATATGTTTTAAAAAAATTCAGAGAAATCAGAATGATAAAATAAATAATAGATAATTAAATTA
>OMNV01001175.1:7985-94492 GCA_900303265.1 Brotula barbata | reverse complement strand
AACTTGGAGAGAACAGAACAGAACTCTATAATATAAAAAAAGCAGCATCCTTGATTTACGATGATCCTGAATCCTGCGGCGTCAGCTGAAGTAACTTATGGCCTCCGGGAGTGATCTGAGGTCACCGGATCTACAACATCCATGCATTAATGCCAACAAATGTGCCTATTTGATTTTCTCTTCTAAGCAACATAACAAAGTTTTCCAGTAAGTAATGTCGTAAAAGCTTGCAAATTGGCACCGTTAACATAAACAGCGCGTTTAAGCTATAAATCCAGGCAGAAAACTCAGGTTTCCCCCCTCACTCGGACATTCCAACGCGATGTTCTCTCTCTCGTACATAAAGTGTGCAATGCTGCGTTGTTGTTTATGCCAGGAGAGTAGAAAATATTTTCAGGATAGCTTTTGCGTTCTTGTTGGAGGCCTTGGGACAATACAGAAGGGGTGGATTCAGAAAGTCCGGATTGAAGTTACCCCAGTCAGCTTAGGGTTAGAGACCGGAAAAGCTTTTCCATTGGAGCAACGCATGGACCCGGCAGGGGTCCAGAACTTCAAAGATCTGAAAAACAGAAAGAGAATAAAAAGGAAAAGAAAATGAGACGGAAGAAAGAGAAGGATGGATTTCATTTAACTTTCAATGGTTTGAAGGAGGATCTCTAAATTCACCTTGGGACTGAAGGGTCTGAAAGTGGACTCCTGAGAGACGGACCACACTGGCTGCTCCCCCAAGTCTTTTCTTCCGATCCCCCGCTGGGATAATCTCAATGCCAAATCCATGTGTGAAAGAGGCTAAAGATGCCACATCCAAAGGACAGCAGCCCAGCTGGAATGTCTGAGCTCTGTGAACCTTCACTGGCAGCTCAGAGTCTGTCACAGCCGCCGTCCCACTGGAAGCACAGCTGGATACGGGGACACAATGAAGAGTTTCCCATGCAGCTGTTCCAGCTGTCTTTTACTTACACTGGAACAACGCCACCGTGCATTTCATCTCCGTGCCACCCTGCAGGGTCCTGGTGATGTTTGGGCACTTTGCTGCACTTAACTTTGGGTTTTATGTTGGACCCTGGACATTCACGCTCCACCTCCCAGTCTCCCCTTTGTCCAAGAACTTTGATGAACAAGTGCAGCGACAGGGACGATAAACCTCACCGGTCCATTTGATGATACTGGAGGAGGATTTATCAGTAGACTATTTTAACGTTATCATTACTGAGGCTCTAAATTTGAGTAGCTGATTACCATGTGGCAAAATTCTATTGTCCGTTATAGAATCAAGTGCAGTTTAATCTGTTGTTGAACTTGATCCTCCGTACAAAAACAACTTCCAGGTCTTGGTCACGGTCTCTTCAGTGACGTGGGGAGAGTTAAGGACCGTCTCTCGTATTTCTCTCCCCCTGACTGACTGTTTAATGCCTTTAACAGTCTTATCCTTTGCTGAGGCGTAAAGGTTCATCGACACAACACGTGTGCATCCCTTGAATGCGTACAGATGTGTAAGACCTGCTTGAGGGCCGACCGTCCGGCGACAATGATCAGATGAAAGCGACGCACCCAAAACCACAGAGGCCTCATGTCAGAACAGTTACATAGTAAAAAAACACAGGAAGTGAAACATTCATAGAACTCATCTGTTTCAAATAATAACTGAGATTTTGTCTGCTTGAATTTAATTTCACTCTTACTTATTTACTTGGTGAACTTGAAGACAAAAAAAAATATTGTCCTTTGGCAGTTACAGTTAAATCTGACTTTTCAAAATGTTGCATTTACACAAATGAAGACTGCAGCGCTCCTTTATCTTCATCCTAACTTCCTAAGAATATAGATGACGAGTGGTTACGTAACATAAATGGGAGAGGGGGGGTTTCACATTGGGTAAAAAAGTGTGTTTTTGTGTGTGTGTGTTGTTTTAGAGGCCCAGTTCAACCCTCAGTGGGTGAAAGTTAACTCCAGAACAAGAAATTATCAGGAAATGATTTCATCTATTCAGGCACTTGGGTTACATGTTGAGGCCATACACACGTGTGTGTGTTTGTGTACTTTAAAGTGATGAAAACTTGTTTTTTTGGGCAAGACCATAAACATAGTTTGAGACAATAGAGCAGGAAAAAACAGATTCTGCCCCGGCTTTTCTGCTTTCTGCGTCATTTGCGTAGCGTGGTCTGTTTTGGGATTTTACGTGGAAGTGAGGCCATACTTCCCCTCCAGTCAGGATGGAAGGATATCAACTCGAGATCGTTGCTGTAGGATGACTAGGCTTTCCTTGTTTTACGCTGAGATCAACTACAAAAAAAAAACAGGATGAACTCAAACACACACACACACAGCCATGTGAGTTCCTGCTCCTAATAAACAGTTTATCCTGATATCTCCACTCAGTGAAGATTCACAAAGAGAGTTAATCCTAGACAGAACGATCACACCGTTTGCAAGCCCATGGAGAGGAAAAAGCGATTTATAATAATTTAATCCAGGCAGTTCAATCTGATTAGGATGGAATTTCACTGGAATTTATGGTCTGACTGACTAGATCGTGGCTGCTCAGAGCTGTTATTTTTTTCTGCATCATAAACATCCTCATAGCTGATGATTGTTATGGCTATTGTAAAATCAAATCCATTTTTTATTAAAGGCCATGTCCTCTTAAATTCAATAGCAAACAACTTAATGACCAAAAAGACTGAAAGTAACTGAGAAAATGAATCTGTTTGTGTTCCCTTCCTGTCCTTTTCCATTCAGGACTTTTTCCAGCAGCACTGCAGCTGCGGTGCAGCCAGTTTGGCCTTCCAGGACGTGCAGAGGAGACAGCCAAGAAGTGAATTTTTGTCATCCAGCGACCTGTCCACCATCCCTGAGGTCACTCGGCATTCACACGTTTCAAACAGACGAGGTAATAAAACAGAGGATTAAACTGAAGATGATTGTCAGCTGATGTGGTGGGACTTTACGTTAACGACAGTAGAATGTAGCTTTATTTCTACAGTAGAGTATTTGACCTCTCAGCTTAGTAGGACTGGATTCAAGTTTTATTGGATTCTTCAGGCCCTCTACGGCTCCATATGTGATATGTAAGGAGACATAAAGTCCATCATGCTGTGAGGCTAAGATGTGCAGCAGGTTCCCCGTTAGTGAATCCAGCTCGTATTAACCTTCATTACCGGTAGAATCAGCTCTTAATAATCTGCTCCAGTGGGATATGTCAACACACAGTGTCCACAAACCCTCATATTAATGTTTGAATTTCAACCTCCGTCTGACACTTTCCTGAAACGTATCTAATTGGTATGTTTAAAAAGCTTAAGTTATCCTAAAGTTTCACAACCTGACCGTGCTGCAACCCTGCCTGTTTTGCAGCCTCGGTGTTTATCTTGTCATCAGACACCATCTCCAGGTGATGTTAGTCATTTGGGAGCACAGTCATCTCTCTAAATGTTATTATTACACTAGTGTTTTTGGAGAGGCTCACGTTGCCTGAGGCCTTGGTGGCCGACAGCTCGGTGGTCCCACGGGGAAGATGAAATTATAACTCTGGGCGGAATTACTGGCATCCTGCTCATGACGGGAACATAGAACGTCCCGTGGACTGAGGAATGCCTCCATACTTCCTCTGATGGGCAGGAAACTGGATCTGGAGAAGAGTTTGAGGAGTCGGGATGGATTTTGGGGCCCGTTGGAGGTGCAGTAAATGGGAGTGGATAGTTCTTCCTAGGCCAAGCTTTATTTGAAGGATATTAGCCAAAGATTTGTATTGAGTGTCCACAGATGCAGGAACTAAACTCAAATTGACACAAGTGAATGAAGGGGATTATATCAGTATAACTCCAATAGTTATACAATAAAAGTTGAACTGTTTATAATAATAGTTTAAGCTGTAGTCAAGAGAAGCTGAGCTCATGTGACAAGAGGAGGCGTGTTGATATGCACATGGGAGAGGTGGGATGGGTGAACGTCATCTCAGTACACGCCAACACGTGAAAAACCACTTGACCGCAATAACTCTCATTTTGTTTTTATGCATTTGAAAAGCTGTGCTATACAGCTTACCACTTTAAAGTGGAAATACATTTTACAAACTGTTATTTAAAAAAAAGGTTATTTGGCCTAGACACTCTTAACAGATACACACAGGTTATTCTGTTGGATTGAGGCTTAACCAGTTTAGAGCGGGGCCAGGTCAAGCCTTTATCGGGCCCCAAACTGAATCCCCCACGCAAGTACCCCCAAACTGAAAAGAATGAAGTCACGTTTGAAATTGTTCGTTTTGGCGCCCCCCTGTGGCTGTCAGGCATCAAGCAGTTATTGAGCTGACACATCAGGCTAGCTGTGTTTAGTTGTCAGAGGTGTCTTTGTGAATGAGACATGATTGGATGCTATTTTACTTTATATTTTACATTGGCAAGACAAACATTAAGGCAAAATGTGCACGTTGTGTGATAAAGTATTGGATTTCTTTACATAATACACTGTATGAAGCATCTTCGTCTCGTCTTTTGTTGCAAACACAACTGTAAGTGCTCCTTTGTTCTGATTTGTGTTTCAGATACGAGCAGTGATAGCTTGGCGCCTGCACAGTGGTGCGGGCGAGGGCTGAACCGGAGGAGTTACACAGAGGGGGAGGTCCGCTTCCTGGGCGACAGCACCGAAGTGATCTCCTTCCCCCAGCGGAGGGTGAGTCATGTTTGCATATTTAAGTTCCACTACAGCAGCAATCCCAGCATTAATGTTAAGAAATCTACATTTACTGGATGGAATTTAACACAGATTTAGATCAGGTAATAATTATAAAAATAATTCCACATTAGAAAAGGAGAAACGATAGTAAGCACGTCCAGAGGGTGACCCCTGCCCTGCACCACCTGCCTCCCCACCCCCAACTCACTCTGACTCACTTAAGACTCACTGTTTACTGTGTTTCTGGCAAACCTACGGGGGCAGATAACTCAAAGTGATGACATAAGATGAATGAGATACTTGTTTGGGCCCCAGAGCAGTGATCCTCCTCCTGCAACTCAGGGATTTGACAATAATTAATTTGGCATGAAGAATGTTGCTGCTCCAAACTGTGAACATTTTGGAAAATATGAAAGAAGCTTTGTTAATTTTACCGTTCGGCCAGAAAAATGACTTAAATCAAATTGGATTAAGGCATATTGTAGTAATGATGTATTGTGGAATACAACAGAATGCACAGGTGCTGCTAATGAAATACAATATCTGTCAACTACCAGACACATGCAGACTTTTAGAGATAATTTGTTCTCAATTTCTAATTAATTCACCAGTATTTAAGGAGTATTTAAGGTTAAATGATGATTATTGGGTGTTTTTGTGCACAGTTGAGTGAAAATTACACGTGGGGCCGAGTCAAAGACCTGGTGAGGAGGACTAAGCTGAGGAACCAGAGCAGACTGGGCCTGAGCACCACCTCGCTGAAGATGTCCTGTCCACAACTCTACAGGTGAGGAAACAGCGCACGCACACACCCACACTCTAGGAAAAATGAGACCCATGTAATACTGTAGTAGTTGTAGAAGTATTTTATTTCCCACCTCTTAACAACACCAGGAATCCAAATATCATTTTGAAATACTGTATCTCAGAAGTTATGTCATGTAACAAAATTTAATTTAAGTAATTTTATTTACAATTGGGCAATTAAAGTAGTTTTCTTGTGCATGAATATGTGAAAGAAGTCAGCTGTTAGATTTTATTTCTACTGGGCTTTCCTAGTTACTGTGAAGAAATAATCTAACTTCTGTAAGAGTTCAGTTCATTGTCCTCCTTTTGTTTTTGTGGTGAAAGATGGTGTCTGGTACTTTATGGCTGACATGGCACACACTCAACCCCAATCAAAAAGGAGCTGGGCTTGCCTCCCTTATTTGTAGAACAAAGCAAAAAAGAACTTTCAAGGAGAGGGAATGTGTTGTTTTACTTCAGTGAAGACAAGCCAGCATGAGAGAGAAAAGGATTATTTGGAGGAGAAAAGTGGTGACAATGGCAGTGACTTTGGCTATGACAAAGAAAGAAAAAAAAAACAGTGACAGGTTTCTGGCAAAGCAGGGTAAAGACAACCACCGCCTTCATTTATTTGAGCTTGTAGACGACAGGAATCTGGTGGGAGGTGGAGGACTGCCCCTCCACGTATTCCTCCATCCCGACTGTGGCTTGGCACGGACCCAGGCAGACAGGCGGGGGGTGTGGGTGTGGATTTTGTGTCAGGCCTGAGGTATGCCTGGAGGAGTGTGAGATTTTCCCCCATGGATTTAAACAGAGGCCTGCTGAGATACTGCAGCAGTCCTGGAGTTACTGGAACGCCGCCCTCCTGCTGAGAAATGCATGTTGGGCCTGCGGTCCGACCATGCTTCGGTCCATTTCATCCTAATGGATGATAAATGTTCTCTCACACCTACAAACTAAATTTTGTGTCTCCACAGGCCCGATCTGGGACCCATAGAACTCCCTGGCAGAAACCGGAACTCCATGATTTGCTTGGGCCAGCGGACTAATGTGGAGATTCCTTGGCTACAATGATCATACAGGTAACAGTCACCACCACTCACAGACGACGTAGCATCAAAATCAGCCTTTGATTTGAAGTTCAAAGTATTGTAGCGTTCCTCCACATGCACCCTGAAGTTTACTGTAAATAGGGAATTCTAGCAGTCAAGGAAGCTGAAAATGTTCTTTACTTTAACATCGCCATTTCCATACAGATTTTTTTACTTCAATATCACCACATTTTGCTGAATATTCAAAATAAACAGAAGCAACGGTTGTTTAAAAAATATACAAGTCCCACCAATATGCATTCACACATTCAAATTGCACAACACAACCTGAAAGTGTGTAATTTGGTTGAATCCTGTAAATAAATATGTTTCCAACAAATAGGTCTATTCAGAATAAAAAATTCAGAAATACTGGCATTTCAGGAGTTAAGCCCAAAGGAATTATGAATAAAACTCAAGCATATTAATAATATAATAACAATCTAAACAACATTTCATGCAAGAATTTCAGCTCAAAATGCTAAAAAATTACAGGGATTAAGACAGGTTTAAAACTATACACAGGTCAGAATGCTACACCAAGGACAAAGCAGTTTAGGGTGCTCATCATTAGAGATAAACAACAAAATAATGTATATAGCATTATAAAATTAGATTTTAAAAACAACCAAATCTTTGAGATGTCTTCAAAATAGGAATCAAAGCAATAAATCAGGACTATAAGAAAGAATAAAAAATAAACGAAGAAAACAATCAAGTTAATTCAAGTTCCATTAATATAAGTCTAATGTATGGATGTAATTCATTGGAGACTCTTTTAAAGTTGGCATTTTTAATTTATACTTTCACATTGAAACGATAAGAGCCTTGTTCCATACTGTTCATGTAACACATTGGACATACAGTCCATAAAGCTGTAATCACCAAAACAATGTTAGATTTCACTGCTGCTCCTGTATCTCCTGGAGTTCTTAGCAAAATGAGAATTTATTGAGAATCTTTGTCTCTTACCAGATATGAACCAGATGGCGTTACGTGGGGAAAGGAGGGCACCTTGAAGTTGCACAGAGATGATTTAGGACTGGAAAAGAGATGAGCCTGGAGAGGATGAAGAGAATGAGAGATGTACAGTATGACGAACGACATTGCTGCACGTAAGGGATGATTGGTATTTATATGAGTTTCATAGACTATATATTGCGGTGTATATGGACATTATACGTCTGTGACATATTTTCAACTGAATTACATGTGTTGACATTCTCAGCTGTTGATGCTGTTCAGCACAGGTTTCCATTAGAACGCTGCAAAGTACATAAAAACTGAAACAATCCAACTAATGTGAAACAACACATACATATGACACACCTGTGTCTTTTTATTCTGTATATTGTAAATAAGTAGTTGACAAATGGTGGACTGCACTGCATAAGCTGTATATGTGTGTATGGTGTTTTATAAGTTGAGTGCATGCAGAGCACATACAGAGTGTGTATGAAGAGTACAGGAGATAAAGCCTCCCAAGTTCCAGTGTCTATGGTTAATACATCCTGCTAATGTATGAGGTAAAGATAACATTGTTTTGGTAGAAGCACCAGCCTCATGGCAGGCTGCCATCCACCATTATGTAACATTTACAAAACGCTACGTCTGTTTCCACTTTTCGCCACAGATGAAAATTCGCTTCCATCAAACAGCAGGTTGTTGCAAAGTTTACTTTTGAAATTTTCCACCAATAAAAGCTGATGATAGGAGGCTGCAGAAAACCATTAATCTCTTGATATCACTAGATTATAGTATATTGCTGGTATATTTCAGAACATGTGCTTTCAATTGGGCCTGCAGAGCAAAGGTTGTGTTTGACAAGTTAAGCACTGTGGTTTATTTTCCGTGCAAAAGTTGCGTCATAGACTTTCTCTTGTCTAGCTCCAATGAGGGGAACTTAGGAAAACCAAATTCTACAGCAAAGCCAGTTACCAAAATGAACATGTATGGTTCCCACAGTGTTCATTACAAATGTTCTTTGTTCCTTCACAGCAGTCACATTGGTGCTGATTAAAAAGGGACTGGAGGGCAGCAAGATCCCAGTGTTCAGGTGAAGCCTTAAAGGGGACATGTTAGACTGCATACACCTTTCACACAGGGGCTTAAGGGTTAGCACTGTTGACTCACAGCCAGAAGGTTGTGGGTTCACTACTTGGCCCTAATATGGGTAATTGGTATAAATAATTCATGGATATTAGAGTATATTTTAAAACCTTTGGAATTATTCAATGCGCTTAAAACACACAGTCAGAAGATGACCTGCGGTAAGGAGCAGAGGTCAGACTCAAAATTCATGAAACATGATGAATTGGCTTATTGGCTGAAATATGTGACATGAGATTTGTAAACAGTCAACATATTCATAATGTCTTACTATATTACCTTACTAAATTACACTGAGGGAAAATAACAGAAGCATCAAATGTCCCTTTTAATGCTTGCACTTGAACCAGCTGCTGGCAATCTGTCCTATTTTAGTCCAGATCAGACACATTTTGAAAGCTTAAATATGTCAGGATGCCGGCCATGGTCCAAAGAAATCCCAACAGTGAGTTTTTGACCTTACTGGAACAAGCCCAATCGATTTCCAGTTAAATATTTTAATACTTCAGCAATATTGTTCTCGTATTATGACAAGGGGGACTCGTGATATTTTATGGCAAAGCAGTAAAAACAACGTACTTATACTGTGCTATAGTGTACTTCTCTTATATCGCTGAATGTTCAGTAAAACATGGAATATGTCTTTTTTAAAGGTTACATGGACTGTTAGTGTATAAATTATATCTGATGTTTATCAGTACGGGAGCTTACTGTGTGTGTATTTGTATTGTAGATTTTCATATGTGCATTGCATCAATTTTCCAATTTATTTTTGAAAATAAAGTTAAATCAAAGTAAGAAATTTGTCAGTTATGTTTTGCTCACTGTAGTTTTTGCTGTTACTTTTTGACAAAACCAGGGGAGGGCAGCAGAGACCTAAACATCACCACACATCTGGGCACACTTCTCCGACAACCGAGCAAAGCATCAACACCACCCAGAACAATATGTACACATATTCGTCTGGCACTTAACGCTTACTGTCTTCACAGATACTAATTACTCTCCCATGGTAGTAACTTGTTCACAGGCAGCACAGAAGTGGCCACACATCACTGAATCCACTAATTAACCAAATCTGAGCAACCGCTATTAACTGTCTAATCACCAGTGAAGCGTTTACCGATTTCTACAATAGCTTGGCAACTACGAGCAGCGAATACGCATTACTGTAGGATTACTTTACTTTGTTGGAATAGTAGATCATCGACTTTCAGAGTACGTGAGCATGCTCAAACTAATAGCCTCTTTTGAGTATAATTTAGAGAAACTGATTAAGAACTTCATCAACCATTCAGATCAGTTCAGTTTCATTTAATACATACCTCAGTTATTTTTGGAATTTTACTCGAATTTATGGCAAATACTCCAGTTAATTTAGGTATAATAAATTACTTTCAGACAATTAAATTATCTTTTAGATTAATAAGTTACTGTTTTATATACTTATACTTTTAGGTTGATCTTCATAGATTACTCTCAATATAACATTACTTTTTCTGTAATAGTACATTTCCAGTTACTTAATTACGATGTAAAAATATTGACCGACTTTATCTTTGAATTTGGGGGGAAAGCAAGTTTTTCAGAATCCACCTCCAGAGGAATTCTGGACCAAATGTACAAAATGCACGGAAAAGGCATCATTTGTTCACCCAGTGGGTGATTACACCCACTGAACACAGAGTGTGGCTCAGTGTGCTGGGCTGAAGAATAAAAGGTTCATTCATTCAACGACTGAATATGAAATGTTCTTCCTCATTGTACTTACAAAGCATGTCGATCACAAAAAGCCATGGAATTCCCTACATGCAATATATTAACAATTTAGATGCCAATGCTTCGTTAAGTTTAATCACAGAAGAACTGCCACAACTGAGGGACACTTGGAGAGACAAAGTGGGTAGTTTAAGCGTGTTAGTGTTAGCATTATAATGCTCATCACCTGAAGACAGTCAAACGTTGATTAACGTCTGTAATGTTTCCAGGCAACAGAGGCGAGAGCAGCTCTGGACTTAAAAATGCAGGATGGCAACAGATTTAAGCAGGCACTTAAAAGATGCAAGAGCAGGAATGGACACTGGAGTGGACTAGAGTGTGTATTGGTATTGTCCGATGCTTTTATAGTAAGGTTATTATTGAGGATTGCATACTGCATGTTTTGATAACAAATGGTTTATCAGAAATAATAAGATTTTTTTGTTGTTGATTAAATTCATATGAATCTTTGTAACTGAGGCAGCAAATAATCACTTTAACAGCTACAGATTTTGTGTCAATCACAGCCAGTTGGGAGATTTTTGATTTATGACTATTTTGACTACTTTGATTAATGACTATTCCTGTAGGCCACTGTCATGAATACCAGATATGTCACCCAGCAAAATTACAACTATTACAATGGCTTATGGTTTACTTTTGAGGATGTATTATTCTTGAAAAAGTCAACCTGAACACAACATTCATGTAAGTGTGTTTTGTGTTCACCTTCAGTTCCAAAGATGTTGACCTCTTTGTTGTCACGTAGATAAAGAATGCAAAAGATCTGGAAGTGTCGGAGTGCTCAGAAGTCATTATCCCAGCCGGACATCTCGTCAGGAGGCTCCTCTGTGTCAGGAGGAAAGATGTCAAAGTGGCTGTGATCCGTCGGCCCGTTAAGCTATAGGAGAAATAGCAGTAAGCATAATTAGTACCGCTACTGCAGTACTACATTTACTCAGCATTTCAAGTCACATCTTGTCAAAAGTCTCCACTTTGCTGTATGTAATGCTCCATTGTCTATTACACAGTGAAATGTCAGCAGTCATGTAGTTATGAATTTACTTTTATTCACACAACAGCAGAAGTATACAAGGCACCGGCCTGCTCGTCAGGAGCGACTACGGGTTAAGCATCTTGCTCAAGGAACCTTAGCAACCTCAGCACCAATTACTAGCTGGCCGCCCTTCCTTCCTAGCCTTGCATGTTAGTTCACCTCACCTCTCTCCTCAGCGGCGATGGGAGCTTATGACGCCTCAAACCCTCCCAGTTGAAACCCTGGAACCACCTACAAGAAATCTCACATTATGGCTGTAATAAAACACTACATTCATTATAATCTCTAAAAAACAGAAGATGAGTTCCTTTTGAGAAATTTTGTGTAAGCTTTTATGTATTGTATTTGTGTATTTTGTCTTTAACAAATGGAGTGTGGAAGCAAATCCCTCAATACTGGTGATTAAAATGGACAAAAGGAATTAAAATTTTTCTTCAGTCTAAACAGGAGGCTTGTAAGAGAAGCTTACAATGCTAGCTTACATACGGTGTGAGATTTATACAAAGTATACAACACCAAAAACATTTAGTTCCAATTATGTTTGCTGTATTAGTTGTAGAGAAAACCTACTTGTGTTTCTTTATTTCAATGATGCCGATCTTCTTGTTTCCAAGCCTCTCCACAGGATTGAGCCTGGGGGGTACATAGAGATGATGTAAATGTCAGTTTTAATAACACGGACGAGTCTGTAAAAACAACACCTGCCAGGAAACCTGACCAGGACACAGATACTCTATTAAATTAGTCTCACATATAACTAAACTAAATGCTACAGCAGGTAGTCCAAACCCTGATATCAATGTGTGGTGTAACGTCAATGAAATGTAATTATTCAGCAATTACTCTAAATGATCCTGCCTGGCTTCTTCACTGAGCTGCCCTGATTCGCTCAGTTTAAATAAACAGCCACTGGGGTTCATTATCTACAATGGCATATAAAGGGCCATCTGTGAGTGTATACACTCAGCTATTCACAAAAAAAGTAGAAAATTTCCAGGAGGTTTTTCTTCTCAAAAAATTGTAATGTGTGGACTAAACATTACACAGGACCAATCAATAACAACATCAACTGAACATGATAGAAGATGAGATGAAGCATGCAAATGCTATGATCTCGATCAAATCAGTGAGAAGTTTTGTCCTGAATTTACCAAGTTGAAGCAGAGTCTCTCATCATAACAAGGTAAATCTGGGCTAAAAGCAGAAGGACTTTCCCATTACGAAATACAAGCATACCAAAGTGTATATAATATGACAAGGTCATTTGACCAACAAAATAAATATGATGAATAAAATAGGACTTTAGTACATGATCATCAAAAGACTAAAACAAAACTGGAGTCTGCTGTCACAGTAAACATTGATCATGAGTGAGAATCAGCATACTTGCAGAGTCTCCTGATGAGGTCTTCTGGACGCTTGCTTATTCTCTTGGGGAAGTCCACCTTCTCAATACCATGGAGCACCATGGTGTAGATCTTTATGGGGTCTGAGCCAGCAAAGGGTGGGCTGGGCAGGAAAACAGGTTTGAAAAATGAAAATGTTCAACAAGTCTGTTTCATATGAAATAATTCATGCCATTAGTAAGTTACATTTTGGTAAGAAATAATAAATTGGTAATGCATTTATCTATGCTTTTTCATACATCTTCTTGTAAACAGAGCAATAGTGACAACACCTTCCAAATTTTGGGAAAAAGCTGAATTTTGGGACTCGTCTCACTGATTTTTCACAGTCCATCCTACAGCCATAAAAGCCTTCATACAGGTATTTCCAGGTCTTAGGTGCTCCTCATGTGTAAAATTTACAAAAATCCCCTTTAAAAAATTAACTTATGCAACACAAAACAACCTAACTGTTTGCATTAAAGACTATTTTTAAACGATACCACTAACACCTGATGTTGCTTGAGTTTTTTTTTTCTTCAAGACGTTTTACAATGAAAACACGTCACAAAGTTATTCCACTTAACTGACTTACTTTCCAGTGAAAAGCTCAAAGATGAGGATGCCCAAGGACCAGCAATCAGCTCCAAAATCATGGCCTTTGTTCAAGATGACCTCAGGTGCCACATACTCTGGGGTCCCACAGAACGTCCAGGTCTTCTTCCCTGGGCCAATCTTTTTAGCAAAGCCAAAATCTGCCTGAAGAAACATAAAATATACATAAAAAAGACAACAATATGTATAGCACTACTACCAATAAATATGTAAATGAGTTCTGTACCATTTTGACATAACCGTCAGCATCCAGCAGAAGGTTTTCAGGTTTAAGGTCTCTGTAGACAATGCCTCTGGTGTGGAGGTAATCAAAGGCCTCTAGGACACAGCCAGTGCAAAATCTGGCTGTGGGCTCATCAAAATAACTCCTGAACATAAAGGAAAAGATCAACACGACAATACATTCAACAGTACACTAGTTGCTGATTTCAGTAATTCATGACTACAGCACCTGATACGAACTGCAGCTCTTTTGTCTCTTTTACTCCAAATTTGTGTGATCCCAGTGTGAGGTCATGTTATGAGAATGTACCTTGTGAACCATTCCAGACTGCTTCCATCATGGGCTCTTGCTCTACTGTTGTGAGTCTTGTTATTTGTGATAAGTGATGTGTTGGCTAAATGGAGATTACTGTAGAAACTGGATACAGTCCGATGTAAGAAAAGCAAGATGCATATTTACTTATTTGTAATATTAACTTTTATGTCATTATAATATAAACCTAATGCTTAGTTTTTGCAATCATGTTTCGGTCTCTTTAACTATCTAAAGGTTAATAAAAAATGTGCACTTCTTTTAGAGAAATCTGCACCTCTAAATGCTCATTTCTAGACGATGTTATGTTATGATAAAGCTGAAGGACCTACACTCACATGTCCCGCAGCACAGTCCACAGTTCTCCACCAAGACACACCTCCAACAGCATGTAAACAAACTTATTATCTCGAAAGGTTCTGTATAACCTGAAACACAAACACAGATGGCAAAAAAAAAATTCTCTTAGCAATTGAAGTCATCATGTTGTACTACAAGCTGATAATAAAATTATCTTTCTGACTGATTAAACATGGTACTTTAGGTACTTTAAAATTTATTTGACTGTTTACCTGTTTTTACAATGTATTTATTTTCCACTTTATGAAAGCATTAGGCTGCCCAGTACTAAGTTTCTATAAAAACCTGAGCCCATAAAAAGTTGATCTGAGGAAAAAAGCCAGTGATAGGAAAAGTGTAGCATCAGTAAACAAAATGGAAGAATGAGCATCACATTTCAGCTGAACTTCTCTCTTAAATGACAGTCAACAGTTCTGCTTGACCAAGGCCTTTGTTTTTTGAAAGTCATAGGCCCAATAAATCTCCTCTGGAGCGGCAGAACCCAAACAGCAGAATATTCTGTCCCACTGTTTCTTAGCAACTACAGTGGGAAACTTAACACAGGGCTCACTTTCTCTGTACCCAGTCCCACTGGCCGAAGGCTGGCTTTTGTCTGGGTAGCTAAATGACAGAAAAGGAGTCTGCTTCCCAGCTTGATAAGTTACAAAGTAGATACAACATGGGCGTACAGCTGCTAAACAGTCTTCATATATGGTAAAACCTGGGAAAATCAGCAGGTATGATGTCAATTGTAACATTGCTTGAGAACATTTTGAACGTTAAAATGCTTCCAAGAAGCAGCAGTTCAACTCCTGTTCACAGTTTCTCTGAGTGCAGATTACTTTGCTCTTAGAGATCACTGAGCTGGTGTAAAATATGGGTCTGTGGGCCATGGGTGCGATCATGAAAAGGTTAGAGAGCCTGAACAATCTGGTTCTCTGCATCAGAAGTTGTGATTTCAAATGATAATACATTATCAATTCTGTCTCATTGTGCGTGCTCCCTTTCATCCAGCTGAAACAACATCAACGAGCCTCAGTCTACCTGAACTTACAGGTATGATTCATTTTGTATTCTATTGCATAATCCTGAATTAACAATTAAGATGCAGGATGGATTCCTAATTATTTGATAGAGGATTGTGTTTTGTTGCTCCTGAGTGAATTGCTGAGTTCACAGAATAAGTGATGTTCTGAATGTGCTCAGTGACGGACTGGGAAATTTCCTAAAGATACACAGAAAACGAGTTGAAGATTCTGACTCATCATGACATCATGTTTACTTTTTCTTAAATTCTTATTTTATTCTAAAGTTTTACTTTTTTTGCTCAAAGTCCTCTTGTTAAAGGTTTCAAATGTATAAGAGGCAGATAAGCTAAATTGAGGTTTTGTTTTGTTTTGTTTTTTATATATTTGCCAAAATTGTCAATTTCTAATGTGGCTAGTTTGTTGTAGTGTTTTACATGTAAATATTTTCAACCCTTTCCACTTTTTGTATCATACAAAAATAGCTTAATTTCATTAAAAAATTTAATTAGTTTTCATTTTGTGCTTCCTACATTTGACTATACATTTGCAATTTGTGATATTTGGTGACTGATTGTAATTTTATGGATTGTCAATATTATGTGAAAGACAGCAATTAGATAAAATGAGCTCCAGCTAATCGCATGTATGCATTTGATCGTGGTTGAGGATGTGTGTGTTTCTCCCTCACCTGATTATAAACTGTGAGTTGGTTTGCTGTAGAATGTTTTTCTCGGAGTAGATGTGTTCCTGTTGTCTGGTATCTACAATGTGCTTCTTCTTAATGCACTTGAGAGCGAATGTGGTGTCCTCATCCTTCAGTTTCACCTGACAAAACAAAGAGAAGATCAACAATTCCATTCTGACGTAATACAATCCACTATAAAACTTAGAAATATGATCTTTGAGCCATTTTAGTATTGCTGCTCAATTTCATGAAATTCTAACCAGCTCTACTCGTCCAAATCCTCCCATGCCAAGTGTGGCGATGACCTCCAGCTCTTGGAATGGTTGCTGTGGAGGAATGAGGGCTATTCTCTCCCTCAGCCTTCTCAGCTCCTGGGCATCCACAGAGTCGATCTGAGGGGAATGGGGCCTGAGAGAGAAAAAGGACGGAATTTATAGAAATAAAATTGAAATTTGAGTCATTCTACACAGAAACATACAGTGTTAACCAAACACCCGTCATGATTTCCTTTGTTTCATTAGCCAAAGTACATGTTAGTATGCTGTCTCTTTCTGACATTTAGCACTCACAAAGCATTTCTCCTCTCATCACTCCTTGAAAGCTCTTCCACGTATTCCTTCAGATAGGCCTGAAGCTCCTCATAAGTTCCCACCATCTGGTCAAAGTTTCTGGAGAGGGGATTGGAAAATATGACAGAACAACACCCACTTCATTGGTGACAATTGATTCTGTAAAACGGGCCATTTTTATTGTGTTCATTTTAATTCAGTTTGAATTGAAGAAGAAAACTACAGACACTGGTCTCAGCAATACAATTAGAGACGTACTGGGTGAATGAAGAGGTTTATTAAGTTGTTAATGACTCAATTTGTCAAATGGTGACTGGTTAACTGACAGTTTGTCACACCACTAGGTCTGATAAGCTATGATCAAATTTATAAATGCCTGCCCTGCAATCAGATAATCAGCATGAAATAAGGCTTTCAATGTGACAGTAATGTTTTTCTATTACTGAATCCTCAGGACACTGAGGCGTTCCAAAAGTTTTACAATAGAACAGAACAGCTTCCTGATTATCAGAGATACAGTGATAGAGAGTGTGAACCTCAACTACATACTCACTCTCTGTCCACCACCAGACACTGGGTGTCATCCTCATTGCAGATGATGTTGGCTGAGCGTACATCCTCACTGTAAACACACAGTTCCAATCCAATCTGTTGTGAACTTGTCAAAATAAAATACTACAATGCAGTGTCCGAAAATGTGTCGCGATTAAATTTCTTGTTTAGTATTTTGAAAATATAAAAACACATTTTGGGGGGAATCCAAACCTTAGGAATCATTTAGCTGGATTTTTGTTGTGGCGTTGACTACAGCATCAGTAGTTCACAGTTATTCAGGGATTTAAGTTCACCTGCCATTCTGCTGTTTGGCGTCAGAGGAACTGTTTCTCACTTAAGTTGGGTTCAATGTAACAATAAACATTAGCTGGTGGCTAACGGTTCGTTAGCTAGCTATTTAATATTGCTCTCTAATATGACATTTAAGCTTTTTTCTCACGTCAGCTGGGTTCAGTGTAACCGCACTGATCTTCCAGTAGGAAGTCCGACTTCGACGGTCGTTCGGAGAGCTGAAATTTTACAGTTCCGAATTGTCTGGAACGAGGCTAACGGTTCGTTAGCTAGCTATTTATAATTGCTCTCTAATATAACATTAAAACTTTTTAATTTAAACGAAGGGTCCAATCACATTTCTTACAAACTGTTGCATAAAATTAAGTCAACCAAAGTCTTCCTACTTTATTCTAGGCGTCCTCTCCGACGTTTGACTTTGTTGCTCCTTACAGGGTTTTCGGGTGCGGAACGGGTAGCAAGAACCGCACGTGCAAAACTTACTTTATTTAGTAATTATACACACAATACAATTTGTTAAATTTACTAGTATTGTTCAGACGATGAGTGAAAATATTTTAATTATTTTGGAAATTACAGAATTTAAAATAATTTTAATACAAATAGGAAATAACATAATACACAGAAAGCTACTATCGAATGGAAAACTACTGTAAATCTGAGCTGGAATTCTGCTGGAAGACTGTTGAGTTCTGTTTTTAAAGTGTTTGTACCTGATGAGGGCCTTTTCTCCAAAATAATCTCCAACCCCCAGTATTTTGATTTCCTGTGGTTCAACGAAACCCTCTGTGGTCTGAGTGACTCTCACCTACAGACAGAAAACAGATGAACAAGCTTAGAAAGAAGTCATTTTCTGCATTTTAATGATAGTTTGCTGCCCATTATTTGTCCTCAGATGCACCTGTAGGTGAGCAAAGATTTTTTTAGTTGATGTCGTATTGATTTCTAAAAAATGTATTGAGGTTATGTTATGACAAATACATAGTGCAGATCTCTTACCTCCCCTTTTGCGATTATAAAGAATGTGTTCCCTTCTTCACCTTCTCGAATAATATAATCCCCCTTCTCAAAATAATCCTGAGAAGAAACAAGTAAAAAATATTTTCACTGTAAGAGATGTTGGACAAAACAAAGACAGAAGTTACATGTAAAGAGAATGTGGTGATTTAGTCGAGACTCACAACTTCAAGACAATCGACCACTTTGGCCAGTTTCTCCTCAGGCAGCTCTCTGAGTAGAGACACACTAACAGAAAGACACACAAATATTTGTCAGCAATGTAACGATGAATAAAGACAAAGTAGGACATGGGTGTGCTTATACCTGCGCAGGAAACTGAAGTACTCCTCGTGTCTGGCCTGTGTGGTTCTCATCATAATTGTCTGAAAAGTCTGGCGATCCAAAGCCCAGATGTGAGACTGGGACACAGCTGGATGAGAGTGAACTCATTAATATGTCATTAAGACCATCACCCTCATCACTTTTGCTTAACTAGGTAAAACATCCCTCAAGAGTCATTGTGAATCAGTATGGCCACTTCATAATCCAGTGCAAAAAAAGTTCATCTTCCTCCTAATTTGAAGAAGCACAGACTGTGTGAGATAGGATGTGTAATGATCCTTTGGCTCACCTTTTACAGTGGCTGTTCTTTTACAGTTGTACAGAATGGCCAGCTCCCCAAACGCTGTGCCAGGACGCATCTCCCCCAGGAGCTTCCCATTCTGGATGACCTCCAGCAAACCCACTGCAATGTGGAAAAACACCAGGTACGCACGGCTTAGCGACAATGTGTGCTGGACATCACGAGAAATTATTTTATTATCTATATTTTTGTAGAAAACTAAGATGTGACAGCCAAAAATCTAAATCACAGGGCAGCTAAAAAAAATCAGTCAGGCCTGGTAATGTTATTCTAGCAACATTTCCCATTAAGAAAGCTCAATTCCAGTAAACGTCTCTAAATCAAAGCCACACAGCTGTCCACTGTATATAAAGAGTGGTGTGTCCATTGATATCATGAGTGACCACTTTGAAGTAGATCAGTCAGAGCTTCATTGCATACCTGCCAGTACGTAGAGGTAGTTTCCAGGTTCGCCCTCCTGGATGACGAGCTGTCCTTCGGTGTAAATCTTCTCGTACATGCAGTCAACCATCTCCCTCATGTGCTGAGGCTCCAGCTTCTTCAGGAAGTCATTATTCATGATGGCATCATTGATGAGTTTCTTGGTACTGGAAAAGACAAAAGAAACAATGACCAATGGTCTAATTCTGAAGGTTAGAGCTCTGTAACATTCAGGAAGTCAGAGATAATGAGTTGTCTTTAAGAATTACGGCAAGGGGTCATTCGTCTACTCCTGCTGTATCTGCTGGTGTGGTAACAGTTAAAGTACTGTTTTGACGATCGCATCTCTCCTTTGAAGAGTGAGCACGTTGCCATCGTAAATCATATTTGTGTGTTTATCGGAGGCGGTTGAGTAAAGCCTGCAAATTTGGATCGTCTGCATTTATCTTTGCAGTGACTACAGATTCATCTCCAGGCGTGTGTACAGTCTGTGTGTGTGTGTATCCCTGATTACCACATCACACAGATGATGTGCCAGTGCATTAAGTGGAAAGGATCCTGCTGAATGGTTCTGAGTGTAGTGGGCAAGGGAGGCAGCATAGGTTGTGTAATTGAAGCCCATAATGACCCAGAGCATGCATTTAGATCCCACAGCCTTTTGTTTCCCTCTGTGTCGTCTTATTATCCAGCAATGCTAATACAGGCTTTCAGATCTTCCGCAGTGTGAGTGACATGACAAAAGCTCAGCCAGAGCTGTCGCATACAAAGATTCTCTTTGTATTGATCGCTGTTGCAACAAATGAACACTGACTGAATGACAACATATAAATAATTTACAAAAATGCTATTTGATTGTGTAGGATGATATGCGTATCTACATGTTTTATTATTTTCTTAGTACATTAATCCTATTATGATGGCGGTGATGGCATTTGACCTCACTGAAAACATGGACAATCATCAACTCTGTAGATTCTTGTATTAAAAAATGATGCTCTTTGTAATTTGATTCCCAAATAGATTTTTACACAGTTGAATGAATTGTAACTTGTTTTGAATGTGTTTCCTCCCTTAATGTTAGAGAAGTCAGTATAACTTGCAGTAAATAGGCCAAAATGTGTTCGTCACACGTCTGAAATGAACTTACTGTGAATCTTTACGCACAGCCTTTGCTATGGACTTGTGTGTGGCTCTGTACCCCCCACAGAAGTTGTCAGAGGTGGGCTCAGCAGAGACACCCTCTTTGGCTTTGAGCCTGCGGTGGACTTCCACAGCGACCCTATGGAAGCGGCTCGGAGCCTGGTTGATGACGCTGAAGCGGCGGCGGCTGTGGTGGCCCAGAGCAGGCGGCGATCGGCCCAAGTTGTTGTTGTAGCCGATGGCATCCTGAAGCTTGTCGATCTGTGAGATCTTGGCCTCCAGTTCCCGTTGGAGATGCTGCAAGTGAAGCCCCTGGGCTTGAAGCTCTTGTTCCCGGCGTGCCAGCTCCTCCTCGAGGTGGGCAATCCGCAATCTGAGGGACACAGTCTGTTCATTTCACAATTACACCATTTAATGAGAAACAGTTGAGCAGATACGTGTCAGACCAATCAGGGAACTATGGGGAATATTTAGATCATTAAGTGTGTCAAAAATCCAGAAAAGTATGAGCAGCCAGATATTGCCGACTATTCTATCCTTGACTCCACGTTTGTGTTCACTGGTTATTCTGTGTATCTAAATATAGATTTTATTGGAAACATTTGTTTCTAACCTCAGGGTCTCTGTGTCCAGGCTGGGATGGTTTCTGTGGATGGAGGCCATGCAGCTGTTCTCCTCAACCTGCGGGGCTTTTATCGAACCATTGCCCATGGCCAGGGGTTGGCTGGCCACCATAGGAATGGCCCTGAGGTTCACCTCACCCCAGCGACTGTCTGTGATGGTTCTGCTTTTTGTTTTCTGATGCGCCCGCTCTTGTATGCTAAAAAAAAAAAAAAAAATTGTTAAAGAAAGTGACAGCCTCTGTTTGAGTAACTAACAAGTCAAATAATCACATTAAAAACACAGTGCCAGCCTTGATGTCCTTTAGCAATTTTCTCAAATAATAAAATGATGCTTATTTCTTCCAGATGCCCTAACAGATATTGTAACATTACCTTATTAGGAATTATCGATGCATGGCCTCCCAAAGTAAATCAAAAGCAGGTCTTGGGCCATGATTGTTTAATCAGATATTCTTCTAGTCTATTCAGGAAGAGAAAATATTTGATCATTTACGTACCGAGCAGCTAAGGAAAAGGTTCAAGATGATATTCCTGATATTGACTGACTCTTTGAACGCCGCTCCATGTCCACTCTAGTCTGTCCACAAGCACAATGACACTCATCTCTGCTGGGAGGGTTCTTTTCATGTATCATCCAGAGGAGGGCTCGCTGATAAAGTGAAGGATCTGGCAACCCCTGGTGGCCATTTGGTGTTTGACAATTAGAAATTCCATTCTAAGACATCAAAATTTACCATCATTTTAATACCTTTTTTAAGAGGTCTGCACGACTTCTTAAATAAAGTATTTTTTATCATTTTCCCAATCTCTCTTACACTGAAAAACAGTCACAAAAATGATGAATTACACAATTTTTTTTTTTTTCTTTATTCTGCATTAGTGACAATTGCTTGAAAATTTCATTTGTAATGTACATCATCTGCTTTGGCAATCAGTGACAAAAGCTGCCATTGTCTGTCTTATAAAAAGTAAAAATATCTTTGGAAAAATAATTATTATTATTTTATAAACATTTACCAGTGATTAAAAGACACTCAGCTGTATATTGCATTGAATTGCTTGGTTGTGGTTAGAAGTCACATTGAATATTGGAAACAAACGTACATCTCAATTCAATGTTCCAGTGGCACAGAAATTTGCAGCCATGGATAGAAAATATGAAAGGTCATTCAGTTGGCAGATTTCTTCTCAAATCAAATGCACAGGTTACATAACTATGATTGGAAACAAAAAAGGTTTGATAACAAATAGTCCTCGGTAAAGTCTAAACAATATCAGCATGCAATGGTTTTTAAATAATGCCCTCTTATTCATTATTAGTCTGACGAATACAGTTTTTCAAACAAAAAATCATATACACCTCGGTTTCTATAACGCAGGCTATTTGTGTCTGTGAAGAGTTTGATTTCTCTATTAAATGTATGTTACTTTCCAAACGTTAATCCAAACGATGCTAAAGAAAGAATGTAACAGCTATTAAATACAAAGCAGAATGAGAAACACTATTAGCAGCATATAATGGACTGTGGGCCTTTAGGATAGATTATTCTGACTGAAAACATAAACATCATTTACACATTGGAATCTAATAAAAAAATCTTTTTTTGGAAATGTAGCTATAAGATTGCTCCATAAATGTGTGTCTGTGTGTAAAGCAATCAGTGAGTTAGCTCGTGTAATGTCATTACAGTGTGCTAATAATGCCTTTTATGCTGCAAACAGTTCTAACTCAGCGCTCATATTACATTAAACTGCAGCTCATCAACAATAATGGAGCCTCAAGGTGTGATAGTGGTGAAACTAAGCTATCCGTGGGTGAAGCTCAGCATAACACTTACACACAACCTCCTATCTTTCCTTTGATGAGTGGTCATGGTATGAATGCATTTCAGGAATACACAGCTTGGTGTTCAACTACAGAAAATATTATTCTCTCCACCTGCTCCTCTCTCGGATTATCTCACATTTGGACACCTCAGAGTGTGTTATCCTTACATGAACAGCTCAAGTGGAGTATAGAATACAAGGTTCATAGACTGGCTTTAACAAGTCTGTCACAAATCCAGCTTTCAAACTGAGAAGAAATAATAATAAAAAAAAAAAACCATACAGTATGCTTCTCATATAAAATGAGACCTCTGATGTGTTAATTTCAGGTAAATATAACCCAGACGTCTGTCAGCTCTGTCGTTCCTGTTAATGAAGCTGCATCAGCTGCAAAAACATTTTAAAGTTCACAATCTGATTCACGTCTACATTAAATAATGAGATTAAAAACAACAAAAAGTATATATTGCATATTAACAGAGCTCAATGCCCCGAATTTACCCCCGAATATGTTACATAAACGCCACTGTCAAGTGACACCACTGCTCCACAGGTTCAAGACTCGCAAATGGGAAATGTACATCAAACCAAGTAATTAAAGCAATGAAACAACTTGGTATCGACCAACAAAATGTAGGTTTTTCCATCTGTGTGCAAAACAGAAAGGTGAAGATGAAAGGAAATATACTGAAATCAGAGCTCACCGTTCATGGTTTGAATTACAGAGAAGATTGGGAATATGGAGTGTATGTTAAATTATTTAGAGGAGGTTGGAAAGTTTCATAACTTTTAACAACACTATGATTCTTTCTTAAAATTTAAAATAAATTTGTAAATTGTTTCCTTATAAATAGTTTGTGAGTATAATCTACTGCATGATTTCCAGCTTCAATTCCCACGAATAAGTTTTGTCCAACGAATGATTAGTAGTAGTAGTAATAATAATGTTATTTTAAATGTAATGATCTTCTTCAAACTGCATGACAGTGCATTTTCTCAAAGTAAAGAAAGGACTGGGAGTAACACAACCCCTCCCAAAATAAAAAGGACAGTGACCTAAACTAAAAACAAACTCAATGACCGATAAAAGATAAACAGCGTTCTGTCTCGGGTGTGTTTGTTTACAAGGCAGCTGTCAATATGACATAAGGAATGCTTCTGTCCATTCGAGTTCGATAAACAGCAAAATTTGGGTGTGCACACCGACAACAGGCGTCACCTCCTCTCACAAGCCTGTACACCTCCATTAACAACCACTGAAGGGTTTTCACTCCAAACATCCAGAGCAGTAAAGTAATAAATTATTTGAAAATGCCTTCATCTGCTGAAATTATTGCAGGTTGAAAGTAACACAGATATATACATGGATTATGTCTGATCACATGCACAATATATACTATGTGACTGATGCAAATATGAGAAAACCGTTCAAATGTTTTAGACATATGAACTGAAAACAGAAAGTGTCTCATACCGGATGTGTCATTAAATAAAGTGAAGAAGTATTCTGAGCTCATCCTGTCTGTTAAATAGTGTTTCATGAAAACAATCTATATACAACAACCAAGAACCTTTATACATACAATTCTTATTCTATATTGTACAATACTTACAAGTCCACCAATGCTGGTGTCCTCTAACAACTCAATAGAAGAAAGAAAATCACATGAAAATAATAATAATAAATTGTCACCAGACATGATGTGTGTTGCTGGTGTTTGCTTTACACAATTATTAAAAAATGTAATAGCTGCAGACAAAGGGATTTTTGAAAAGGCAGTGAGTGTGATTAAAATCAATAAGGAATCATCAAGAGAGTTACCCTATGCTTTTGGTTTTTCAGGGAAACACACCTATCCGCTCGGTGAGCTGCTCTCAATTCGTTATCAGTTACAGTGTCGATGTCCAATCAAACACACAAAGTGGTAAAGTGTCCATGCCTCGCTTTCACTAGGAGTTAAATACAGCAGATCAAAATGCAAAGTGTATGAACTCACAGAAACACATCAGCAGGTTTCTCTCTGTGGCCGCGGCAGCTTTTCTTTCCAAGACGCCTCCAACAACTAAAGGAGGACGAGCCCCCTCTACGTTCCACTCTTTGAAGTCATTTGCTCACCGCTGCCACTGGAGCCTCCAACCGTACTGGCCCTGTGCTCAGCCTCCTGGAAAATCCTTGAAATGGTAACCTCAGGTTTGGGTAAAAACTCAAAGATATCTCCAAAAACGTCTTCAAGTTTTCTTTCAGGGGCTTTGGGGAAAGCATCATGGAGAGGAGCTCTGGTTGGCCTACTTCTTCGCCAGTTGGAAAGGATGCTGACCCTTGAATGACAGAGGCAGCATGTCACTTTAATTCAGGATGGTTTAAGCTAAAACACTATTGTATGTGAATATTTCCTTTAACGTTATGCTAAATGGTGGTTGTGATCAGGTGACTTGACCTTAAATGTTGTCCAGAAGATAAAATAGCGCAGACACACTCACCTCAGGCAGGTCATGCAGTGAGACACACCAAAATCAAACTGGGATTAACATTTCTTCAGAGAATAAACAAATCAATGTCAGTGGAAAAAAAGAGGTCTACACAGCATTATTAACACTGGGAGAAGGACGTAAATATTGGAGCACGTTACTAGTGCATTATCATCAAATATCTAAATGAAAATTCTTGTAAAGTGACATCTGTGTGCTACATCTTTTTGATACTTTGATAACCAATTTTCTTTTGTTTCATTTAAATGCAATTCTTTGTAAGATTGTTCCCCTCCTGCTGCACCCATGCCTCCAGCACTCCACCCACCCAAGAACAGGAGACTTGACTGACAACTGTTGCAGCTGTTTCATATCTGGTTAAGTTTGTTTTCTTTCTAAGGTTCTTTTTTTCCTTTTTCAGATTTTATCAGTGGGAGACACTACAGCAAAACAGACAACAGAGAGGTTAATTTATGGATCTCTACCATGAAATTCTACATTGCCCATGTGTTTTTAAACATTCCATAATGTAACAATTAGTGGTTTGTAAAATAAGACTAAAAACAGAAGGCATAAAACAACATTTTAGAGCAGGAAATCAAAATCTTTAGAAATTGTTGTTTTAATCATTACAATTTTAACACATTACACATTTTGAAGACTTCAAAATATATCTGTTGTATTTGTGATCAATATGACAGCTAAATCATGACCAGCAAGTCATCAAAGCCCAACTTATTGTGAGGTACTATGTAGCAAAAAGACATGATGAAGAATTTATTGATGGCAATGATCCAACAATCTCTTATAGCAACATCAAATAAATCCAGGCAGAGCAAAAAATAAAAAGCTTTAGTCAAAGAGCAGCATTAATGGATCAAGCTTCACTCTGGTCAGTCCTCATCCATTCTTCAACACTGGTCCACTTTGTAAAGTTAATGAGGTTAGCTTAATGATAAAAAGGTCCTGTGGGTTACTAATTCTGCATTTCTTCTTCATTGTCCGAGCAGGTTACAGCTTTCTTCATAAAGAGATTAGACAATGTGACTGTTGCAGCAGTATGCTGTAAGGCTGAGCAGCCATATTTCCATCCAACACGTTTCATAGGTTGTTTACTGTGCCACGGATTAGAAGACAAACAAACAGGCAATCTACAAAAACTACAGTTAGGGAGAGCCTGTCAGTCAAAAAGCAGGAGGCGGCTGCTCTTGACATTCAGCAAAACTATTTACAATGAACTGAAACAAATTGAAAACCAGAAGGAATTTACAAGGAAACTAAAGATGTTGTTGTCTCAGTCACTTCCATGCCTTAATTTTAAAGCTTCAGATGGTTTGGTGATCTTGGTTGAGACCCTCCTCTCATGACACAAGTGTTTAGTTTGGAGTTGGGATTGTCTGATTGTCAGGAATGACTGATTCGTGTGAACAGTGGAAAAAAAACCCATCAAATAAAAAGTGTAATCCAAGAGATGGAATTTAGAGTTGGCGTCTAGGATTGGTCCAACTAATTACTACTTCTACACTGGTCAGTGATAAAACTCGGGTTAGATATTGATACTGGCAGTGAAATAAAAATGTGCATTGGCCCATTATGTTTTGTTGATCTCTGCTGGGATGGATATGTTTTTATTTCAAGGTGTCAGGTTTCCTGTCTCTGCAGTATGCATTTAAATACCCACTATCCTCTACTAGACGCCTTGGATGAAATTGTGAACGTTGTCTTGATTTTGCTGTTGTTACAGCTTTGCCAGTAGTGGGGCTAAAATTGGTTGAATGTTATCGTAAAGGTGGCAGTGGATGAATGGCCAGAGTCTCTAAAATGTCTCTAAAAAAGGGTGGATTTTGAGGTGGATGGATTTGCTCTGTAAAGTTCATGTCGACACGAAATATTGATCTTCCCTCTGTGAATGGAAGCTTTGGCCTGATAGGAGTACTACATATGCAGTCAAGGGTAAACAGGACCATTGTGATTGGTAGCTTTTGTCATATTTTGCTCTGGATAAAGTGACCAGCCACCATCGTCTTCAGCACTATATGATAACATGTCTGAGGTTCATTTGTTTGTATACTTTCATTGGCATCATAGGAACAAATGACCAGACTTAAAGGTGCAGACCTAAACAGTTCTTCCTGTCACTGCTGAATGTTTAACAACCATAAGACGTAAAATCAGTGCACATTTGTGTTTGAACGCCTTATGACAAAGAGGAGAGTTCAACTAAGCATTTCCAAAGGCCAACAGTAATCTTTCCAGCCCCACAAATCAGTGCAGCATGGTCAACACAACACAACATAGTACAATAAGTTAATAAGCGATATCCACTTCACATTATGCACAAATATCATGCATATGTAGCCACATTATAATTTTCCTTATCCAACCATATTAAAATAATGCATAGATATAAAAATCCAGTACATAAACAATATCATAAGTATTAAAATAAACAATCTGTACAAAAATCTTGCCATATGTTTTTGGGATTTTAAATTTTTTTTTCCAAGTATAACAGGGCAGGTAAAACGTAAAAAAATAAATATTCTATTTACAATCACACAAGCCATTCCATAGTTATCGTCACTGCAAAGAGAAAGCGAAATACAAAACGTTAGTTCAAGTGACACACACACACACACACACACACACACACAGTGTCAAACTCTCACACTTACTTTATTCCAACATCCTGGTACAGGTAAGCCATCGTCTCCCTGGAGGAACATAAACAAGATGTGAAGAGGAGACACACTAAACAACGATGAGACTCACAATGTCATGCAAGTGTGAAATGACAAGACATAAAAACAGTTTTGACCTGATTTTGATAACATTTACCATAAAGAAATGAGACCATCACTGATCTGTGCCAGTTTATACGGCATTTTAAGGTCACAGGTGAAACAATGACCTCATGGAAAACAGCAGGAAGTTTCTGATTTGGATGGAATTAAACACCAATAGGAAGGATTCATTCCAACATGTTTATCTATTGCAAGAAAGCCAAACAGCTTAAAATGGAGGTTGTGTTGGGACGGCTCTATAACACTGGAATTTGAAATTTCCTGATAGCTCCAATTGAATGATTTTGGATGTTAGTTGGAAATATTTAGATTTTTTGTTCCATGGACCATTTTTGAAAATCAATAGGGTGACTGTGTGAACTGGGAATATGTATTAATCAATGATCTGAATTCTTTCCTTGCCTAACAATCTTTTTGTAACTCCGACATTCTGTTTAAACGGCTCTGAGACAACACCCTGATAATATGTTGGAACATTCTGGAATATTGACTTGTCCTTTTTGCCCCCTGGATGCTGTAACACGAGATGTTTACGTCTCATGCCTGAAGTTCCCGCTCTATATAATGACTTCTGTCTGTACTGTAGAATACATACACAACCTGTTTTTCATTATATGTAGACTTACTGATGCATCACTTCATGTGTTACTAAACGTCTATACTCAGTCACTAAAAAGACATTGTTGATCAGTACTTGAACTTATTACATTCTGCAGCAGCAGATTGATTTGAACTACTGACTGTCTCCATGATGATCTCACCCATTTATGGAATTATAACGAAGGGAAACGCATATTGATAAAGATGTACATATGCAAACATTCTGTGCAGTCTTACCTGTTAACATGGAATTTTTAAGAAAAAAAAGAACAACTTTGTTCATACCTTTCTTCTTTTTAAGAATTATCACACATACTTCTGGTACCAAATCAGGCCATTTCAAATAGTCATTATCCTTGCAAAAGAGATCTGGAGACATCATCGATCCTCTCAATGTGAACCTGTGACTTCTTCCACCTCTGATGAACAATTACGTGAGCTATGATGCACTGACATAAAATGTTTACACAACTGTGTCTGATAATGTGCACCTGAAATTCTAGTTAGAAATAAATTTGACAAATCCAGAAACAGCTGGCATGTGTGTTAATTATGGGTACGTATGATCAGACTGTTGATTGACTAAAGGAGAGAATTATTAATCTAATGTGCAGTCAATATGACGACTGGATTTAGAGCTGTATTGTAATGTCAGGCTCTGCTTTTCTTTGCATTTTCATTAATTCTACTGCACTTCTCACAACCTGTGGTATTCCGCTGCCTCGGGAAGTAAGAAAAGGATCAGAAAATTTGGATATCCATGCAAGAGATGGTACAGGAAAGGAGTACTACGAAAGGCTCTTAGTGTTCTTAAGTGTATGTTACAAGGATTTAGACTATGATTTGTCTGGTTATGTAATTAGAAACAGAGAGATTAATGGCATTCATGCAGCAGCGTATCAAGTTTATTCATGGTAATTATTAGTTATGGTAAAAAGTAGTTTTTCCTCTTTAAGAACTGGTTCTATTGTTGAGTCTGTTAGTGCAATCAGTCACTGTGAATAACTTCTGGGCTCTTAATCGATTGAAACAAACTAAATACTGATTAACTGTACGTATATTTTAACTTCCATGCAAACATGCAAGTTTCTGTTGACTTCCAGTTTTTAAGTTGACAGTTAGGGGTGTGGTTAGGGCGAGCTGAAGGCATGCTGGGAAAAGTGAAGGGAGAGATAGAGAGCACCATACCACAGGACAAGGGGCATCCAGCCCATCCAGGCCTGGCAAGCCCGGTTCACCTTTCTCCCCTTTAAAGCCTCGGAAACCCTGTTTGTGAAATCAGCCATTTAAAAATCTCCACTTTGCACCTCAGTAGCAGAGCCGTGTTTGAGCTCCACTGCGTGATGGCACCTGGATCAGTGCTTCGCTCAGTGACGGACGTGGTGCAGGTTCACCTAAACATGCAGGTAACCTGGAACTGACAGGAACCAGCCTCACTGAGCTGAGTTTTCGGGGTTTATTAAGCTTTCAGGTCTTAAAATTTTGTTGCCAGCAAGGTAACACAGAGATTATTATTACTGTTTTACTGTAGGATAACAGAGATGCCAAGCTAAGAAAGCTCTTGGATAAAGGTTACTAACATTAATATTTTAAGTACTAGGCAACAGTTTGTCCTCAATGGCTTGGATGAAAATATGACCGTAATATCGGCTGATACTCATCATCAGTGGCTGGCTGGTTCGTGCCGTCTGATTCCTAAAAAGAAGAAAATCCTCAGGCAGAGCTCTACGGTCCGTGTTCCACGGTTACGGCTTCCTCCAACCATCAAACTATTACATGACAAATGTAAATGCTTTTATGTTATGATGCCTTTTTACTCTTGATTGTTTTCACTTAATGTGTCCCTGAGTGTTTCAAAGTCTGCTGTGGACACGGACCAAACTCTCCCTGAGCGTTATCAGAAGCAAAAGGAAGCCAATTCCATAATATCAAAGCTTCAGAGAAACTGAGGCATGATTGTGATGGAAATTGCAGCTTCCTTTTGCCTCTTGGTTACACATTCGACTACTAACATACCAACGGACAGGGGGCATCTAATCCAGGTGCTCCTTGGTCTCCCTTATCCCCTTTGGCCCCCCTGTTGCCTTTCTTGCCCCTCTCTCCCTGCAAACAACAGCGCATTCAAAAAAGAAAAACTTTAGTCCTCCTCTTTAAGCCACACATTAAGCATATGCTTAGTAAAAATGTCATCTGTCCGCATGTTCTCACCTATATGTACTTTAGAGTCTAAGGTGTAAGTTATTTTAATTCACTAATGATGCGTTTGATGTGCTTCTTGGCATTTTCAAAGAAACATATACATGATTTGCTAGTGTAAATTTAGTGAAACGGTAAGGTGAGTAGATGGAGTAAGGGAGTAGGGGAGGATGGACAAAAGCCAGTGAAGTTGGTGAGCAGGTTTTTATCAAAGGTGTGAAAATATAGCAGGATGGAGAAATATATCATTGATATTTTGGCATGACATGCATTTAATTCAAGTACAAGATGTCTTTCTTTGGCAGAGACTCAAAAGTACTTCAGTATTTAGTACCATAAAATAAACTGTAAATGACCAAGAATTGTAAAATGCTTGTGTCACCAAATAAAAGCTACAAAGTAGTGAAATGAGCAGAGTTTCATCAGGCAGAAATACAAAAACAAATCACCTTTTAAATAAAATCAGGACAAAAGAACAAATTATTGAGTCTCAGAGTACACTGCAATAATGTCAACCTGTTTTATGGTCCAGTTTATTAGTACTGCTTGCACTAACAAAAAGAAAACATTTTTCATTTATTCAATTTATTTGCAACATTTATGGCAAATGGCCACATTTTACTTCAATACCTGCTCACCAAAGTCAAAGGCTTTACGGGAGTATGATATCACATTTTCAGTTGATGAACATGAATCATATGCTGCCTGACTGCAATGGTCTCCCAGAGCTGTCTCAGTTTTACCTGCACAAGTAGAATCTACTATCTCGATCTCTGACCAGATGGGACGTCTTTGTCTCCTGATCAAAGCTCAGCTGAGAGTGCTTTTAGTAGCAGAGGCTTCCATGCAGAAATAAGTCAATGCAAGAATTTATCTGCGCAGTTGAGCAGGCAGTCATCTTTATACGGTGGAAAATCATTTTTTTAACTTTTTTATGGACCTGAATAGTCCAGCTCCAAATAGAATGTGACTGGCCTGCTCACAAGTGTAATCCGCAAGAATAAATCTGACAGATCATCATGCAAGCGAGAACTCAAGATCTATCTCAATATTGGCATCAGCTACGTAATCATGAATTCAATCTTTGACTTCATGTGACCTTTTGTGTGGTTTGTCATTCTGTAACATCTTTGTGATAACTTAAAATTCTGAGATACATACAGGACATGACAAGAATACACATATAGCAAAAACAAACACAGCCACTTCCGGGTAAGTTATCTGGTCACAAGTCAAAAGTCTCAACAACTAAAAATGGACGGTAGCACAGCGTTCTCTGGTAGTGGCGTGGGATAATACATCGCTCTGTCTCTCAAATACGGTCACACAGCCATGGCACATGCACATCTTTAAACGTAATGCAAGTCAGTATTCTGACAGTGCTGGGAGAGCATTGTTCACCAATTGAGGGTTGGGGGTGGGACTACATGAAGGCTTGCAAGGAAGAGGTAGTGTAAGTAGGAGTAGGAGGAATAAAGAGGAGGTGTAAGAGGAGGAAGATTAACCCAGGACTACATTAGAATGCAGGAGGAGTAGCAGGAGGCCAAGGTTTGTGAGAGGGAGAGAGGTCAACCCCGGCAATATAAAAGAGCCACGGGCCACAGAGCAAGGTGGAGGGAAGGAAAAAGGGGATAGGAAGACCTGCGGAAACAAAGGAAGACAGGACAAAGAGTAAAAACACCAACTCTATCCCAGAGCTTTATCTTCACCACATTCAACTTGACAACAAATTGTGAGTTGATTTGTTGTAATGTGGCTGAACAATCATAAATGGTATTACTTATTGATTTGGAGCCAGTTGAATGTGCTGAGAGACAGCTAATGAAAGGTGGAGACTTAAAAGATGGGAGGTGGAATATTAAAAGAGTCACAGGTTAATGGGAAGGAAACAGACATTCTCTTGGTGGAAGGATATGTAGACACTGGAAACAAATCTCCTCAGCTGCTACCCTGCAGGTCAACTACAAGTTCTGAAAAATATCATTTTGCAGGGCTGTGTGGTTATTCTCAACTACAGTGAAATAGACTGTCTAGTAAACTGCAAGTTCATATCATCATATAAATACAATAAATAAATCAGAAATGAAGATTGTAAACATTACATTTATTTATGCATCACTATGTACTGATCTGTTAGTTTACTCTGAAATGCCTGGATGAGTTTTTCTCACCACTGCAAAACAAACCCATTTGCCTCACAAAGGCAAAAGACATTGTGAGGTGAATTATTCAGAATTATATTAAAAAATATATCAAAGCTAACTACCTGGTTAATCTGGCTTTCTTTTCATGCACAATATCAAAGAGACCATTTGATTTATCAGGTTACTGATATTCAGCTTTTTAATTACAATCACCTACTTGAGAGCATCTTTGAACCCACCACAACTGTGATCAAATGACCTTTGATGGCCAATAAGGCAGTTGCAACAACAATGGCTGTGGTTAAATAATACTGGCGATGCAGTTACGAGCCTATTGAAAGATTGTTCAAAGACTCACAAATGGTTTGGTTGAGCTGCTTCAGTTTAATGAGCAGACATGAAAAGACTATGAGTTTGTGTCCCACAGATGGTATGCAACGTGTACCTATAAGCCAGAATCATATCTCCTCCTATTTCTATAACAAGCACAAGATTACAGGTATGATCTTACCCGGTTTCCTTTGAGTCCTTGTGGTCCTACTAAACCCTGCAAAAAGAAATAACACATGAATGCCTGTCTAACATTAATCCTACAGAGTGACTGGAATACGACTGAGCTGACTGTTTGCTAATACTAACTAAATTTGCTTTAAATAAAGTTGACATGATGTCAGACAGGCCAGCAGCAGACTTCATAAAAAGAGTTAAGAATATTAATCAGAAATCTTATTGGTTAACATAATTAAACTAAATTCTAAGCTGTTTTATTGAGGCTGTCGATTAAATCACAATTTTAGACTTATAAAGTCATATAAATAAACCTGTCGGTGACAATACTTGTGAAGTAACATTTTACACAACCTACATTGTTTCCATCCACTCAAGCTTTTTTGTTCTTATCACTCTTCAGTTTTAGGGTGGTTGAAAAATATATTGAGACCAAAAAAATGTGTTTTCATAATTGTCAGCATTTGTGTTAGAGCTCCGGTGTCCCATGGCCTTACAGGGATGCCTTGAGGGCCAATTGGTCCTGGTAAGCCTGCGTCTCCCTTTTCACCCTATAATGGAAGGAGAGAACCCAAAATGTTAATCATCTACAGTCACAATTTTATTATAGAAGACGATCCTACACACACAAGGATACTCACTCTCTCCCCCTTTGGTCCTGCTGGCCCTGGCACACCTACTGGTCCTATTAGACCCTTTAAAAGATGTAAATAAAAACCAATCAGCAGTTTTCAAATTTCATTGTACAAACATATTGGTACCAGAAAAAAAATCATTTTCATATTGCTCAAATCAGTATATCAACAAGCTTTGTGACATGCACATATATGTATATATACACACACATATATACACAGGTCACAGAAACAATACTTAATTTGGGCTTTTGTTCCAAATTGTTATTAAAGTTGATGTTTTGGATAGAGGCGTGCCTGGTAAGGTTCAAGGTGTAATTGAGGCTATCTGTGACATTAAATCACCAAGGTTGTTGAGCTACTGACTAAACTGTTAAAAAGGAGGGAAAATGAGGAGTTCAGCTGCAGTTCTCTGTCTGAGTAGCAGTCAGGATTGGAGAGGAAGATGTTGCATCTGAGGCATATCCAATACGAGAGTGCTATGTGGAAAACATCAGGAGACATCCATACTGTCCAAGTACACTGTATGACATTTCATGCAGCATGGTCTCTGCATGCTACTTTGGGGTAGGTCTGAGCAATGGTAACTTGCAGCCCACTGCTGGTACAGGGTCATGAGGCAGGAAACTGTTCAGGCATTGGTTGAGGTGTGAGGATTTGTATGGTTGTGGTCTCCAACATGGGACCAGATGAATATTCAACGCAGTAATGAGGAACAACACACTCTGCAAGCTCCATTTGATAGGAGATAAGCTATTCTAAGTTTAAGTAGTTGAGAGACCATGCGTGACCATGGTAGCTAATGTGTTCAACCACGTTATGGTATTAAAATGTTTTCTCATGACAACAACATGATAACATATCATGAGTTTTGTAATATCTTGTAACTTTATATCAAATCTAAACATGACAATTTCATGTCAGAATTTTAATAAGTGATGATAAATGATTATGTTAAATGATTATTGTAGATATTTTTATGGCGTCCTATCAAATTCAAATTCTGATGGTTTCATTTGGAATATTAAGATTAAGATATTAGATTTCAACACAAGAGTCTTATACCTCACTTGTATAGAACTTCTTTAAAGATCAGTTTCAGGTCATTCTTTTAACAAGTGCAAATTCAATACATAACTAAGGACACGTGTCGAATATATAAAATGTAAATCACTGGGCCAAAAGTCTGATGACCAATTCTGTATTGTTTAGAGTTGGTATGTTCGACATCACAGCAGAGGCGTGGTGGAATAGCCAATCAAACAGTTGTGTTACAGTCATTTTCTTTGTTCAGTGCATCCTCAGAACACAACCCAGAATAATACTGTCCTCATACAGCTATCAAAGAAAAGAAAACAAGACAAGACAAGCATGGGAAGCAAGAAAAAGAGCAGACATGACCAGCAGACATGGCAGACAGGCAGACAAGCAAGCTGTGGCACGGGGTGGTGGAGGAGGAGGAGAAGGAAGAGAAGGGTGATGGGACTGGAACAGGTCTTGCGCCACTCACCACTGGACCCGGTCTGCCGTCTAACCCATGAGCCCCCTGTATAGCGTTGTACACAGTTAGAGAGCAGAGATGTGGGGGGGAAGATGGTGGGAGGAAGGTGGAGGAGAGGGATTGGGATGGAGGGTGGGTGAGTGAAGCTGTGACTCAAGTGACTCCAAAAAACACATACAGATGTTGACAAATGAAGGGTGATGAAGGTTGTGGTGGTGGTGAGGGTAATGTGAGTGACAATAATTGTCAGCAACTCCTTAACATGCTATATTTTAATATGATTTTACATCTAAGGCCATGTTGTCTCTGACCATGATACCATATGCTATGAATACTGTGTGTATTAGCTACAAGGATGGCATTGATAAAAGACAATTTAGGAATTGTTTCGTGTTTTCATTATCATTCAGTCTGAAAAGTCTCTTCAGTAAACCGCCTAAGTTTTCCACCCCAATCAGCAGGGAACATGACCCATTGTTTGACATAAAAAGAGGAGTTACTGTGCAATTTATGTTACACATATTGTTGATGTCATGTGAAAACCTCATGACTTATCTGAACTGGCTGACTTAAATGTGTAAACATTTATCTTAGGAAACGTCTGTATTTCAAAGGCCCAGTGATGAATGCTTAAAAACTGCATCTAGTCATCAAACCCAAGCCAACAATTAGTTCTTAGAAAGCTTAATCTTTGAAGATATGAGGTTTTTACACAACAGTGATGATAAACAGTGCAGATTAACTATTTTTGAGCCAGAGTGTAACCAAGAATAAAGAGTAGAAACCCACAGTGAGAGACAAAGGTTGTGCAAGTGTAAAATCAGTATAATATGAGACAGCTGTAACACCTGAACATGTTATTTGAATAATCCTTGGAATTACTTTATAGGCTTTAGATTTGAGGCCAATATCATGATTTACTTTCCTTGATATTATGTACAAAAGCATTTTAAAACTAGATTAAAGACACAATGAAACAGGAAGCATCCTTGGAGAGCACAGCCTGGATTTGACACCACATTATATGCCACACCAGTTAGAAATTAGTAAATTATGGTTAGAGTATGGCTTTTGAAGGTAGAGAAAATATAATACTAATATTTTTTCTTAACCATATTAAAATTATCTGTTAAAACAGATACAGAATTCTGAAATGTCTCGTGGTAAGAAGCATAAAGCCCAAAACACTTACAGGGAGTCCAAGATGGCCTCTGTCTCCCTTGTCACCTTTCTGACCTGTTGCTCCCTTCTCTCCTCTGATGCCAATGCCAGGCTCTCCCTATGAAGGAATGCAGGACACACTTAAATGCTTTACAATTCGTATAAAGAGGTATTTTGCTGCCCAGAATGCCTGACATGCAGACCTACAACATTGATAGATTTAATAAAATCCAATATTATTATATAAGAATCTAATCTCACCTTTGGCCCTGATGATCCTTGAGATCCCTGAGACATGGTAGAGAATACAGTTGGATTACCGACACAACCTCAACAAAATGGAATTGTGCCAAATGCTACAAACAGAACAATCCTAATTTTTCATTTATTATTGTCAGTTAATAAGTTCTATCTATATTGATGAACATGTATTGTGTGTATGAAGGATGTATGTGCAAGTAAAATATAGAAGTAGAAAACAAGATCTTGATTTTGCAAGGCGGTAGGGAATGCCAATAGTGGCTTGGCACTTCATTTGTGCAATTATCTGGGACATCTACTCTGCTGTGCACTTCAATAATGGCCATGAAGCTGGATTTATTTTTTGCAGTACTCTCAAATGATGCAGTCTACAGGGGGTTACAAAACATTACTGGAATTAGACAGCTCCTCCCACCTTCAAAGAGCAAGTATAATACAGGTTATATACATACATTTCAAATTATACTGTGCATTCTTGGGAGCGGTGTTACTGTTAATGTACTGTTACTGTTGCAGTTACTGTTACTGTTACTGTTAATGTAGCACTTGATTGTTTCAGTTTCTGCATTGACCATAACCTGCTGTTACGATTCATGGCTTGATTTTCAATGTAGCCATGAACAATATATGCAAACGATGGTATACTTGACTCACCATTGGGCCAACTGGTCCTGGAGGTCCTGGGGGCCCAGGAGGACCATAGATCTAAACACACACACACAAGAGCGCGCACACACAATAACCACAAACAGCAGAATACATTTTAGCACAATAAATATAAAAATCATCATAACAAGATACTAGTGGTATTGTTTAAGGAATAACTCTTACCATTTCTGACCTCCCTCCCTCTCCAGGCTCACCTTTTGGACCCTGTACGCAACGGGTGGCAACAAATAGAGGGATACAAAGTTGACATATATTCAATTACAACAAAAAATTAACATTATGAAACATGAAGTAGCACATCATTATTTCAAGCAAGTCTATGAATATACAGTAGCATAGCACTGTTCTCCCTTTGCCAATTCAGACATCGCACACAGGAGGATGCAGTCTGAAGGGCACCATTGCGTACCATTGTGCCTGGTAATCCAATAGGGCCAGGAGCCCCTGTAGCCCCCTTTTCGCCCGTAGGGCCATCTAAACCCTACAGAACAAGGAAGGGGAGATAGACATTATCATAATGGAAGAGCATTTAATTTCAGGGACTGATGTATTGAGGACTGTTGTTAATTTGGAATCAGAATAGAAATTCTAATTAAATCTCAGTCTTAGATAACAAAAGACTTTGCAACTGTGTATCAGTCTTTATGTAGCCTGTGCCAATCCTTTGTTTAACATTATAATGAGTCAATGTCCAGTGATGTAGTCAGGGACGCAATGCTGCCCATCCTACCTCAAGAAAAACACCAATATGTACATGTACAAACCATACTTACAGTATACACTGTAGCTCTTTAACAGTAGACCAGTATATAGAGTCACATTTGGTGCCACGGTGACTTAAAAATTAAACATACTGCCATTTCCTGGGTCCAACCAACTAAGTGAGTCTCTAATTAGATAATGAGAGGGCAGCCATAAAAGCCAAGGCCTTTCCTCTAGATAATGACAGATTTGGATTCAGGGTTACGTCAGGGAATCCCAGACACTGGTGTGATGTGGTGTGTTGCGTGGTTAGCACAGTTACTCACAGGTGATCCAGAGGGACCCAGGTCCCCTTTATCTCCTTTAATTCCTGGAAAACCCATCACTCCGCCTTCACCTCGGGGACCTTCAGGACCAGCTGGGCCAATGGGACCAGGCTCTCCGGGCTTCCCTCTAGGTCCCTGAAAATATGATCAAATTTACTGCTGACAGCCAGTAAGACAAAAATAATTTGAAGGTCATAATTAATAGCTAACAGAATAGAGTAATGACAACATCATGCCTTTTCTCCGTCAAGTCCTGGTGGACCGGGTAGGCCAACTTCACCCTAGGTTCACAGACAGAGAAATCCAAGTATGAGGTTCAAAAAGTACAAATTTATTTTCTGAATGTGGGTATGTAATCTGATTTGTTGACGTGTCTTACAGTAAATTTATGATCCTAAAAAAAGGGAAAGAACAGCCTTTATCAACTGTCTTTTTAAAAATGTCTCCAACCTTGGTACCAGGTGAACCAGGCGAACCAGGAGGTCCAGGTAATCCAGGAGGACCCTAAGGTGAGGAAAATCATGATGACAGAACAAAAACTTAAAAAAACAAAAAACGTTTTGCCCATGCCACAATAACGATTAGATGCTACTTACCATCAGGGGTATGTTGCGAATATCCTGTGGATAATTATTAGATTTAATTATTAAAATTAGGCTTTAGAGTCTTATAATCAATAAAAAAGTGAAAGTAAATTGGAGACGCATACATTTTCATTATTGTGGATTTCTGACTTTCCTGGCTCCCCTGTTGGGCCTGGAGGACCCTATAAGATGAAACATCACAAGACATTTTGATCAAGCTTATAGTGAAAATGTTGTTTAAAAAATCAAAAGAAAATGAATCATGACTTACTCTTGGACCAGCAGGGCCCTCAGGGCCTGCTTCCCCCTAGAGGTTGAAAGAAGTTATGACAGTCAAATTCACCACAATCTTCTCATCAAAGGTTTATTTTTAGGCAGCAGAGCAATCCTTTTCTTATACACCTTACCTTGTTTCCTTGGTCACCTTTCCCGCCCTGTAAGAGAGAAAACATTCGGTTAAAACTCTACAGAAGAAACCATAAAGGAGGCATTGCTCTGAGTGAAATTTTTGAACCATACCCCAAACTCATTTATTTTACCTTGTGTCCCATTAGGCCTGGCAGCCCTGGTGAACCAGGTTCTCCTTTAATTCCCTGTGCTGCAATGTTTGGCTCTCCCTTGTCACCCTGCCACACATAAGAGACAAAATGTTAATTCAGGGGAGTACAACACACAGACATATATGCACAAAGACACACACATATATAAATGTGTTAATACTTTGTATATACACATTTCCATATGTATACATTTAGGTATATTTAGTAGATAATTAATTATACTATATATTCTAATATACTCCACATACAGTATACTGTATTAGGTTTGCTCACAATGAATCACAATGAAATGGATGAAATGATGGTTAGCATTTGAGTCACACTGTTGCTCTCTGTTAATTTCAACAATAAAAAAAGCTTTTCCATGCATTCTCACAAATCAAAGATGAAGAATGATTTTCCACAATTCTTTCTTCAGTGATCCACAGAGAATGCATTAAAGTGGTTAGTAATGCACTGATTGTTATCACTGATGACTGGCATGATACAGTTTGTACAGTAGAAGAAACAATCCGGGGTTAGCCAACTTAATTTCAAATGAGTCATTAAGGCTGGCTAATTATAGCATCTGTCACACAGATAAAAACACTTAATCCAACAGAAAACACTAACAGTAAGGAAAGGCAAATTCAAGATTTTTTTGACTTTTGTCCATTCACAAAGACATTGAGATGATGAACATTACAACTTAACATTATGAGGAAAACAAGGAACAAGGATGACCAACAGGACAGCAAAACATCTATGGTGCCCATTCCATGCCAAGCCTACCCTGTAGCCCCTCTTTCCAGGAATGCCGGGGGTACCAGGGATGCCAGCCTGACCCTTTCCAGTAGAAGAAAGAGCAATTATGGCAATTTGACCTGACTAATTATGTAACGACCACCACACACTGCTCAATTTACCTTGAGCCCAGGAGTTCCTGGAAAACCTGGTACTCCCTACAATACCCACGATGAAAGAAAGTGTTGATGGAAAAATAATGGAAAGGAGACAGAAAAAAGATAGGATATTGAGTATTTCTGTACAATACATGAGAATGCATTTATTATTCACAGGTGCAGCATGAAGTTTGTATGAAACACAGATTAAAGCGCCAGTCAGGAAACAATGAACCCTCAAAAAAATGGTCTGTATGGTCGCTCCTCACTTCAGTCAGCCATATTAACAAAGTAGCAGGTGTGGAGATGATGTGCAGCTATGACCACAGATACATAGACGCAGAATATAAACCAGCTGGAAGAGACAACTTAAGCAGTTTTCGTTTTCCTGTTTGTCCCCATAGGATAGGGGCGCTATGAATTATATGTGTCCATTACTACAGGTATCCAGCACACATTGTCATATACCTTACAGCATGAAAGCATTATTTTCTGTTGAACGATAGAGTGAAGGATTACACAATGCTCAGCCAGCAACATGCAAAAGAGAAAACGGTGAGCAAGCGCTGGTGCATGGAAATATTTTCTACCCTGTATCCAGTCAGTAGTAGTTGAGATGTTGGCTACTTTCAATCCTAGAAGCACCAGCTTTTACAGTGATAAGCATAATACAGTAGCTGTTAGAATGTAACCACACTTTGCCATGCAAGATTTATTTAATCACGAACATGCTGTTTTTCATCCTGCTTTTAAATAATCCACTCCTTCAAAACTGCAGTGATATACTTGAAAATTTCACCAGTGTGGGATCATTCAAGTTCATCTCATCTCATACAGTTATAGTACACTGAGCAAGGCATTTCCATTTGTGAATGAATATGATTTCTTTTTCAGTGAGAAGTTTACAGATTACATAATAAATAAGATCCAGCAAATACAACATTTTTCATCTTAAGCTGTTTCCTTAAGACTGTATGGATCCATGGTAAGAGTGTGTACCAGCTTCAAAACACTCACACACTTTCGCACTAAACGCCACCCAGGCAACGCCCAGAAACAGATGCACTACTAACTCCAACCTCTAGCAGGTGCTGTCTTCTCTCTCTCTGTCTCTCTTTCCCTTTCTCTGTATGTGTTAGCCTATGGGCACTTATTTTAGGTGGACAATGAGGATGAAAGGGTCCATCGTGTCTAATCCAATACATGAGTTTGTGGACAGATGAAAGCATTGCTAGATGCTCATGATCCCCGATCCATTCAGGAGGACCTGAATGGTGACGGCTGTAGTCATACAATGGGGACTGTGGGGTTCAACAACTCTCACTCTCCAACAACCAAGTCCCCCAAAACAGTAAAAGGCATCTCTCTTTGATCTAGAACTCATCTAATTAGCTTTTAGCATTCTTTGCTCGAGTGAAATGTCTGCCCTGTGTCTACCATGCTTCTATTTTAACATCTCTCTATTTCCCTCTCTACATGCCTACAGTGCTCAGTCCAGAAAGAGGGTCTGCACTGATCTGTCACACTGCCATGCCACTCCCTGATTTATCAACGCACAAAGCTCTTTATTGAATCCCTGCAGCCACAGACTTTCCACTTCAGAGGAAATGTACAAGGAAGGATGAGGTGAACCCTTCAGTCACACTCACATTTAAAGGAACTGGAATCATCCTGTAATGATGCAGAAGGATCACTTGTTTTTATGCTGCAGCCAAGTTGTTATATCACACTCACTTTCAGATGAAAGACATCGAGACGCAGCTAGTCAGTGCCAACACAGCCATAATGACTTAGTACACTTTCCGCATTCCCTAAAGTTAACGAGGATCAGATTTAGATAGCACATAATCTCAAACAAAGAGACAAAAACTATGCTACCATATCCCTACAATTTCTGTTGCATTTATAGATTGAATATCACTAAGTCACAGAGTTGAATTAAAAGTTGAAGTGAAGACTTCATCTTCTGGGAAGCAATAACATTCTCTGTAAAGTTTATTGCTATTTATAAAATTCTGAGGTGTCTTCATGTCAACGCTGAATTTAATGGTAATGTAGACCACAGTCCTGAATGGACCGACCGCCAGACCAAATCATCAATATTCTAAAATATCCTCGGACTGTGGTCAGAATGTAAAAAAATCCATCGTCATCGTAATCCATCATTGAAATTATTCACAGCTGTGTTCATTTATTCTTGGAGAGAGCATACACATCTATGCCCGCTACAAAGAATAATAGAACAAGGTGGGTGATCTAGGAAACTTAATTGATTTCCAGCTGTATTGCTCATTGCTTCTCCTTTGCATTGAAGGGCCTGTTTATTCTGTCTAAAGAGTGCAGGTGCTGGCAAAACCAACTTTCCCACTCAACTCTTCCCCTATCCTACTTTGTTATGAAACCCACTGTCTCTGTCATTTCGTTTTCCTGCTCCGAGTGCCCACAGGTTTGACCCGAGGGGAAGTCGAAATCAAAGACAGCTTATTATATCAGGCAGTATGAGTATTTCACAGCAGCGGCAGACCAGACGAGGCCCTATGTCTGCTTCCTTCAAGGCTAGATGTGGGGGTCTCGCCTGGTGGGAACTTTGGAACTGAAGTAGAGGAGTGTGTAGAAAATCATCCTTCGTGGTCAAAGTCATACAGATATTAAGCATTATGACTTAAGCCTCTAAAAAAACTTCTACCTGCTCCACTTTATTTTACTCAGGCATATGGAACCACCAGCTCGCGCTGAGATTATATATAAAACAGATCTCTCTTGGGGGAGATGCAAGCCTCAACTCCTTAAGTGACCATACTGCAACTTTGAAGAATCAGCCTGCAAAAATACTTTCTCTTTATTATTAAACAATAAAAGCCCGGCTCAGTGTTTCCCGTGGATACCACCAAATATGCGCCATTCCTTGAAGTTTCCCCTTTTTTACTTTTTCCTTCCTCTTTTCCCTCATCTGTCCATCAGCAGGCCTTAATGGGGAAAACACAAGCGTAAGGCTGTCAATGCTACGGCCTGGGCTACTGTGGTTACAAGTCAGCTGAGACTCTTGAGGTAATGGTGTTCATCGAGAGAGCCAGGGAGCAATATATTTATGGAAAGCTGTAGAACGTGTCACTTAACTAGAGCATTTTACATTTTAGTAAGTGGGATTCTGGCAGAAAAATTAAAATATATCTGAAATTCATAGATAACATCCTAGATGTTGTAACTGCAACCAGTAACAGCCAGTTTGTCCCATATTAACAAGTGTACACTGTGCACTCCTAGGTCCTGCTACAAATGTGCACAAATTCAAGAGAATAGGTATAATTGGACATTTTAGATTGTTTGAACTTTTATACTTTTGGAGTGTGTCTTCACCAAGAACTCAATAGAAATCCATATTTAATCATCCAGACTCCAGCAATGATGTCTCTAATCTTGCCATGCATAAGACCGTCAAAAAATCTCAACATGCCACACAAAACCCATGCTTGACTTTCACTCTACCTTCGCTCCTTTCTCCCCTGTAAACCCTCTCTTTCCTTCATCACCCTACAGAATAAATGGACATAATATTTCAGAGAAGCAGCAGAGCAGTAAATGCAGGCACACCCTTTCAGCCAGGAGGAAAATCAAAAGACAAGCCAGGGCTCAAGGGAAAAAGGGAGTGATCCTTTTTGACATGGATCTCTAAGAAAGTGATATAAATCTTCAGAGATGACACATGGGCTCTCTATCATATTTGTCCCTGGACCAAAGCGGCAAGTGTTTGCGTTTTGGTGGAAAAAAAAAACATATTTAATCAATCAGTAGCCAGACAGGAAAGGTCTGGTCTGGGGCTTGTTTTTCAAATGAGTTGATATCTCATCCAGATCAGGCAACTGGACAGACTCAGTCTTAACCTCCTGAAATTAAGAGTACAGACAGTATGTCTGCACATGGGTGGTGGCACTCCAATCAAAAAGCAACAACACTGCTCAGTCACAAGACAGCTCTTTTACAAATGTACTGCATCGCTCAAACTCAGATCTTGATAAAGGCTCAAACAGCATTCTATTTAAACAAAATATGTGCGCACTGCACAATGTCAAAATATCCCCCTGTTTAAGGTGAAGTCCTTGAGCAGTGGATTGCAACCGAATAATTTCTTACAAAACAGAAAATGTAAATAATCTTACCTTCAGACCTTGATCTCCTTTGATTCCCTGTAAAGAATAGCAGGGATAAAATATTCAACACAACCTTTTTTATTTTTATAATTAATTGAGAGCAACATAACCACTAGATGGAGCACATGGTCATCTATAAGGCATATAAATTTAGGACCATGACCAAGGTTTTTTATAAACAGGTCTTAGAAAGATGAGCAACCTCATATGACGATGTACATCACCTGTGCTTCTTCTCTGTTCTCTTTGTAACCTACAACTCAGTATACTGATGTACTCATAAACCCAGTGGAACAGAGGATTCTGGGATGAGTCCGTGGGAAAGGAAATACATTCGTAAGAACAGAGGTTTACAAGGCAATAATCTGCACAGAAGCTCAATACCATAGTGGTGTTGACCTCAGAAAAGCTCAAGTATAAACTGCAGAGGGACATTGTGTTTTTACTGTGCAACAAAAAAAATGACCCTCACAGCTGAGTTTTTATATCTGGCTGTCTGTGGCTTTGTTGTGATAGCAGCAGCCAAATAAACTGACAGTGTACAGATGGCTGAGTTGTTTTTCTTATGTCGTGTGGTGGAGGAAATGTAAAAGCCATGAACATATGGGGAAATAATGAATTATATTTTTTGTACTTAATTAATGAATGTAGGTAAAAAAGTTAACATTTTGTGTTACTTTAGTTCTCTTTGTTACATTTTGAATCCAGATAAAACATTCTGCAGACTGTCCAGAAATGTGACATTCCATCTGAAACCGACCAATCACATCTTATCTACATCAAAAAATTACACTATCATATATATTCATTAGTGTTCTATCTCCTGTCTTCCACAGTTGCCTTAAAACGTCTATTTAAAAAAAATCAGTTTTTGATTTCTTGTTTACCATTTTCATCTCTTGCTTTTACATTTTCATTTTTTACATTACCACTTTAGCCATTGCTGTGTAATGGCTTGGATTAGAGGAACAGTTGCTATGTACGTGTGTGTGTCCTCCAGAGGAAGTCTGTTAAGCCATGGAAAAGTGGAGAAGGACAAGCACGTGGAGAGTTTAGTGGGCATAGCTCACTGTGCCCCCGTAAGGCTTCAAAGCCAAGGTTAGATCCTTTAAGCTGCCACCGAGACTATGTGTGTGGATGCTTGTCTGAGTGCGTGCATGCACGCTGTGTTCATCCCTGTTTATTCAGTGCTAAAGGCGGGATTGTGCAATAACGGTGTGATCATAATCCTGCAAGCACTTTCCATTGAATAGATGTCAAAAGCCATAAATGAGGGAGCAGATGTTACCTGCCAGGAAGTCCGGACCACAGTATTTTTATGATATCACCTCAAAACAATTCCTGAACCATTATTTTTCCATGAAGGCTAAACAAGCATACAAATTTTGTCTTTCCTGGCTTATTATTTACCGGCCTAAAAAGAAAGAAATTAAAGGGTTTACTTTTCTTCATTTTTGCAATATTTAGGTTAAGTTGCTGTATGTTAACATTTTTTAGTATATATTATACATTAGTATATTTATAGCCTTTGAAAAGATAACCTTAAGTGACGGATTAAAATTGTAAAAGGCACATTATGGCAAGAAAGCATGAGCTATAAACCAGCTAAAGACTGGAATACCTTTGCTCCCTCAGGACCTGATGGACCAACATCTCCTCGATCACCCTGTGGAGAAAGAGAAAGACAAATATTAATAGAAAGAAACACTAAAAGGAAAATGGCCGATGGTATAAAGTTGACTAATAGCAAACAGATGGCGACTGGACACAACACAAGCAAAGACAGAAATAATTTGTTTCTACATTAACTGTAGTATCCAATCAATTGAATGGCTACTTTCCTTCTAAAATACTATCTCTGATGACAGATAGGTTAATATTTTCTTAACATTCAGTGTTTTTTCAAACAAACCAGAGCAAAAACAAATGACATACTGCTTCCTGTTAGTCCTGCATCAATCCCTACAGGTACTCGAACACACATGACATATAAAAAGTTAGTTCTTTTCTCTTCCATCAACAGAGGAAATAGATGGTTTCTGCTTTCTGTCCATGATGAAAATCCATCAATTACTTAATGAACAGTTTCTGGAGTGCGCATTGGATTGTGTAAAGCCTTGGCAATCAATTTGGGAGGCTACATCCTTTTTCAGAAGTAAAATATACAAAGGAAGTCACCTTTTGTCCAGGCATCCCTGGTTCACCCTGCAAAGAAAAACATTTTTTTTTTGTTATTTCGAATTACAATGTAGTTGGGTAGTGAATACAGCTTTTTTAACATACATAGGAAACCAGGTGGTCAAAACTTGATTTGAGGTCTTGAAATGAATGTTTTCTACTGCTCATGCTGGGGCTAATCGCACAGGCGTGTACAAGACAATCATAATTCCTCTTTTTAAATTATCCATCCAAATAAATGCATCAGGGAGAGACTTGTTTTCTCCACAAAAGAGAGAGAGATTTGTAGTGTTTCTATAGGTGGGGTTATGTTTGTACTTCAGAACAACGTGACTTTCTCTGATCTCCTCTTTGATGTGGTTTGTTTGGGACCAAGCGTGTTTGGGCATAATAAATGAGAAGTCATTATGAGAAGCCACAGCAGCAGCAGCAGCTCGGGGATGCTAATTAGGTTTTGAAAAAATGTAATATTGCTGTTTATACTGAAGAAATCTCTGTTTACCTTCAGTCCTGGTAAAAGCTGAAGAAACAATGAAGAAATCACAAAATGATTAATGCCATACCGCCAGATGAAAAAACCCATAAAAAAATAAAGGTGGAACACAGACAGAAACAAAACACACCCTTGGGTCTTTTCCTGGTTTTCCTGGTTCACCAGGTTTACCCTGTCAGGAAAAGAGTACAATAATTAGAAAGAGCATGCTGCATTTTTATTACAAATATCAGTCAAAGTATAATCAGGACTAAGGATAAGCCTCTGTTAAAATGATATGATTTAATTTCAATGTAATGTAATTATTGGTAGAGTGCAATGGGAAATACAGTATAATACCGTATATATATCAATGGAGTCTTAGTATGTTAAGGGACTCACCGGGGGCCCACTAGCTCCATTCAGTCCAGGATTTCCTGGTGGTCCGGGGGGTCCTGGTGGGCCTTGCGCCCCAGGTTCGCCCTGCTGAGAGACCTGGAGTTACAACCTGCCAGGCTGGACCATGCATCAGCACACTAACCATGCCAACACAGCAACCTCACACTTCACTATAAATACTGGAGGATGCAGCAGAGAGGAATGTTAGGTGGGGAGCAAGGCAAGCAGTTATAATTGCATTTCTTTTCACCAACTACCTTTGTCTGGAGTTGACACTCGTACAGATTTTCACATTCAGTTGAGCCTCTGGTCCCTTGTTTTAATCTGAAGACCGTGTGACATACATCGCTTAAATATTAGAAGCTAAAAAGCTTACTGGCTGGCCCTTTGAGGCTAACTTTGAAATCTCACCAGAAACGAGTTGTGACTGTGTGTGCGATTGTTCATATTTCAAACAATATATGTGCGTGAGCACAAAAGTAATTTTGTCAGTAATCTTTCCTGCAGCTTCTCTAATATCACCTCACAGGCACCTAATCTCTCGTGATTCATTTGAAGATTGTCCACTGACAGCTGGCCCAGGACACCAAAGCCCAAACTAAACTAAATAAAATAAAGGAACTTTACAGTACGCACCGGATATGAGGAGAATAAATACACCTCAACCGAAATATATCTGTCCACCTGGGGCACATCCTGAATCTGTTTCTTCATTGTTTCACTCTAAAACTAGTTCTGCTACTTGTCTCTCGCAACTCATAAAAGCAATTTAGTTTCATAATCTATCATGAAAGCTGTAAATTCATCATGTGTAGATTAGCCTCTTGCAAAATGACCTTAACCTGGAAAAATCCAGTCATATCTATAGATGGGAGCAACTTCATATGGGGTGCCGTTTAATCTGTTATGGTACAGTATACTACACAATTTATTTGCACATGTGGTTTAACTTATAGAATTCTATAACACCAAACCCTGGCCCTTCTTCAGTGGTTTAGTAATCACTCTGTTACCGTATTATACACACATCTACAGTAGCCTAGGTTCAGCGAGCTTTGCCAAGTCTGGCACTGGATTCTATTCTGAGATAATGGAGAACATATCCATCCAGATTAAATCCATATTTCATCATTGCTTCTCTGTAGTACAGAATGTGTTCACAATGATTTATGCCTTTGGGTGCATGTTAAGGTTTTCACAGGGTTTACACAGATCTCAATATGGATGGAGTGCAGCAGCCAATAATCAACATAATGTGCAGTTCAGCAAAATCTGACCATATCCATGACCATTGCCCAATTCCTGAAAAAAACATTCAAGCATTATATTCAGAATTTTAAGGACAGAAAACCCATATGCACAAGCATATTCGAGCCCAATGACAATAATATCAGTGATTTGTCATAAAAGACTATTATATTTGTCCATATGTTAGTGCAACTGTTGCTTACACTCATCTCCAAACAAGTTGTTCTGTCCCAGGACAGAGCAAACTGCACACCTGGGATAAAAAAAGACTGCGAGCAGATGCCAACAAGGCCAACCTGTGCCAGGGTTGAATGATCCAAATGATCCACTTGGCAACATACTGAGGTTCCATCAGAAAAATATTTGTAATAGCTCACCATGTTATAATTTATAAAATTTCTTAAGGGAAAGTATGATTTAAAAATCGAAAACGTGTTCATATGGTTTGTGGGTTGCATTTCAAATTGACTGTAATTTTGATGTTCTTCTGATGTAATATAATTCATAACTATATTGATTTTTTCAGATTTCAGTTCTCATTTGGATTCAAATTTTCAACACATTTAGATGTATATGCTAATATTTTAATATTAATATTTACCGATGATTACATAAATGTAGACGTTATTACATCATTATCTATGTGTTTGGGGTTTCTATATAGCAGCTTCATAGCCTGCTTATTTTCTACAAAGGCAACTCTTGTATTAGCAAAATACATTCTGCTCTTTGTTGACCTATATACTGTACATGGGCTCCAAAATGTGTAGGGACTGATAGTCTGGGTGGAGCCTATAAAAAAAACTATGAACTTTAGGTCTTTTTTTTCTGTCACCCACAGTGGACATAACATAACCTTGGAGTATGAGATATGTGAAGCAATAACAGCCAAAGCTGGTTAATTACAGCATGAGGGCGGAGAAGGAGGGTTGGGGAGGTTTTGGCGGTGGTCGGCGGCAGTTGGCATCCACGGAAGATAGAGCAAAGGGGCAAGTAAGGGGGCAGAGAGAATTGTACCTTGAGGCGTTTTAGGATTAGAGGGCTTATTGAGGGCATGTTGCGCACGGTGATGGGCAACATCTGATGGGGGGGAGTCACAAAGCACAGGTGGCCAGCGGTGCATTAAGGTCACAGGGCAAAGTCACCAGGAGGCCAGACAAAGGAAACAGGGTAGAACCAGAAGAACGGGGGACGAAGGGGTATGGAGGAAAGAAAGAAATAGATGACATCAGATGAGAGTGAAAAGCAAGGAAATGAGACGGCAGAGAGAGAAAGGAAAGAAGGTTGCAGAAAGGAACGGATAAAGGAGACAAAAAGAGGCACTGACACTGCAAAGTATGGGCCTGGAATGCGTGGCAAAGGGACCTGTTGATGTACTGTAATACTCAAATTTTTTAAAGCATGTGCAAGCATTTCTTTCATATGGACACAGGCATTGATTATACATCAACACACATCTTATTGATTTCACTTGGATTATCTGAGCATCAACTTCCCCCATAATCAAGAATCCAGGCCCCTAGAGTGCAGCACAGTAAAGATCAGGTGGACATCAGTCTTGCCACAAAGAGAGTACAGCAGTACAGTACAGTGCACATCCAGACTTACTGTGGCCAACTGTCCAACACAGGGCTGTACAATACGCCGCTTCTGTTGAGATGACCAGCATTATCAAGATACAAGTTTAGAAGAGGGTGGTAAAAGTGCGATCCTGCTGATATCTAGACACCCCACTGACACAAAGTAGAACGAGCTGCATGCAACTTGCCTACTTTTCACATACAGCACATATTTCCATACTTAGAGTACATTCAACAAATTCCTTCACACTCTTAAACCACAAAAAGGACTCTCTATCCATGTTTCTATCTTAGAGTTATTTTGGAATGCACTGTTTACCTTGTGTCACCAATCACTATATAACTGGAGAAATCACAGCTGAATGGCAACATTTCAAACATTTGTATGGAAATATATACAGCATGTGATGTATAAGTACGGGGGAATAAATGTATGAAAAGTAGGCAAGTCTGCTGCTTTGTCCCTCACCATTTCCAGCTATCCACCACAACCAGTAACATGCTGAAATGTACAGAACCATTTTACCCTTTATATCAGTAATAATCCAGTTTATAATAGTTGCAATGTTAATACACCTTTATTGCTTCGATCTATATTTTAATGTGTTTCTTTACTTAAAGTTGATTGAAAGGCTGTGAACCCACACAAATGATCTGACAACTTCATTAACATCTTCTATGATCATTATAATGTTTTGTTTTTGGTGGAGAGCAGAGGGTTGAGGAGTGCCTTGGCTTTAGGGCACAAGCTCTCTTTGCGGCACGACTGGGTGACACCACCGCTGAGGGTGTTTCGGGGCACCCACAAACCTTTAACATCAGAGCCTGATTGGAACGTAAGGCAGCCAGGGTTTTCAGAGGGAGCTCCTGTACAAAGAGGCCCTATACATCAGGAAAATGGTCATTTCAGTGAGTGGTTATAATGGTGTTCACGAATCACTGTGTCCTGCTAGACAATAAGTAAATCAATACTCAAAAAGCAAACTGTGAAAAGAATTCTCTGGGTCTGTTCTCAAAGGCAAACTCACACTGAAACTTCACAAAACTTCACCTACCCCCAAACCTCATGGGTACTACTATAGAATGAGGACCACAGCAGCACACACCAGGAGGAGACCTCCCATACAGAGTGCTGCAGGGAGCTCTGAGAAGTGTATGAAAACAAATTAAACCGTCATAGACCATGGTGGAGGGGGAAGGGGACTCCTGTGAAGGCCGTAGACGTTAAATCAAACCCAACATCCTCTCTGGCTCCCTTTTCCTCTCAACTGCCTACTCCAAGCACCCTGTTTATCTGCTGTAGCCTAAAGCATTTACTCTCCGCGAGATGTATATCACAAAATGACGCTTGATCGATAACAATTTGTAAAAGCATTTCAACATGTGTTGTCTTTATATTTTTAGGAACTCCTGAACGAGGGACAAAATGTTTATGATAAAAAAATACCCCAACTTTGATCGTCTCAACAGGAGCTTAATAGCTAAGTCTGATTTACAGTGGAAATAGACTTAGCTATCTGAAAAATCCCCCATTACACAGGAGGCTCTTATTCTTGGCACCCACACACACAGGGTCTTATCACGTCCGACTGTACGCTCCAGCAGGCAGCCGGTAATTGGCTTGTTTTCTCCCAAACGGACAAACCCAAGAGACGTTGGGCCAACAGTCCTACAAAACTCCGCATGTGCTACCCATCATCATGCTACTCGACATTTGTCTGTCTAGCTTCAGCCTTAGTTTCTCCTTTTTCGACATCTCTTTTCTCTTCTGCCACTACAAAAAATCTATGTTGTGTCTCTGGACCTGTGAAAGATGAAATTATTAGCTGTAAGGAAAATAAAAGTATAGGTTATTTCAGTCACATCAGAATCAGTTTGGTTGTGTTACAAACTGATACAGCGTTAAATTGTGTATGTGGGGAGATCAATATACCATAATACTAATAGCCACAATCATAATTATAACATTTCAATAAAATGGTTTCGTAGTGAAATTGAAATGGTGAAGTGTTTTTTGTTTTTTTTAAAGAATTAGAGACAATTTTTTCTTACCCGATGTGTGTAGTCACCACAGACACCCTGAACAGAACACAAAAAAGTTAATCACAGAAGGAAACTTGCAAACAGTACTTCAATTTATTTTCAAGTTAATTACTTATAAATGCTAGTTTAAAATGAACAGTAGCTATCAACAAAATTTGGAAACTTAACGTGAGTGGGAAGGTTGTTCAATATGCCACTTGTAGCTAATTTATATGTGACTACAGATAAACTGTATTGTATGTATGCCAGATTAAACAAAAATCACCTATTGCTTTTGCCTGGTGAAAAAAATATTTTAAGATTAAAGGTAAAAAAGTATTACCTTCTCCCCTTTGAGTCCAGGCTCCCCCTGAAAGGTAAAAAAAAAGCAATGTGAGTTGTTACTTGATATGGATTAAAGATCAACCAGGTGGCTACTTATTATCACAGAGCTGATAACTTACTGGAAGTCCTTTCGGACCACGCTGACCCTGCAAGACAACAGCAAATCAGTTTTAATCATACGCATTCATGTGTATCACAAACAAAACAGGAGAAGTGAAAATCAAATTAAAAAACAAATGTCAACACATCAATCAAACAGATGACTTGGCTACTAGAGGAGTCGACTCTAATTACTAGTTATGTAGCAGCCACTCAATTTGACTTCACATCAGGGACTGGTGAGGTCCTGTCTAAGGAGCTGTCAGAATTTAGCTACTGGTTGATTAATGGACTTGGGTAGAGGGCCCAGTTGGACACATCTAGCACAACCCACGCCAGTGACCCCACAGGTACAGCAGCTCCAAAGCCACTTTGTGAAGATAACTACATCCCTATACATTTACCAGACAGCCCCTCAAAGCTTTCAATACTCCTTGACATTCGTCAGGAAGGGAGAAACAGAAGCTGGTTACAGGGTCATTCATCAGCATTCAGCATTATTTTAATCACCAACCCCACTTGGCCTGCTGGAAAATGTGTCTGGCATGGAATTCATTGGAGCTGGACAGAGTTAGTGCAAGTCTCCCACTTCCACAACCAAACCTTTGCATGATGACTTCCATCAGTTTGACCAAGAGTAATGCTTTTAAAGCAGGGGTCTGCAAGAGGTTACTGGATGTGACAGAAGTCAGAGCATCAGCACCGAAACATTCCCCATGGTGAACAAAATGTTCTTTTTCGTGTGGATCTCTATTGAAATTAGAACAAATCCAAGGAGGTTATCCAAACCGGTGAGACTTGCGACTGAAACTCCAGGAGTCAGTGAGAGGTGTTTTTAATTGTCACAGTCTCTCTTCCTGAAACAGCTCTACTATTATTGGACTGCTCCGAGAGGGTTTGAGCGCCTGAGGAAGTTGGAAATCTGCCTATTTCCTTTGGCTCCACAAGGAGGAACAGTTAGCCAAAGTTAAGTCATCTTCAGATCATTATTTATGAAAGATACTTACGATTTAAGATACTTTTTGGATGAATCTCAAAATTTTGTTCTGCAACATGATGTTCATCACATGGATAATAAAGTGTCACATGACCTGAACGTATTGCTTGGGAATGAATGTTAATATTGAAGAAAATACATAAGGTGTATGCATGACAGATCGTCCATAAGCCAGTGCCGGGAATCTAAAATCCCTTTGTGCCAATCTCAGTTACTCAGCATTTTATCTGGCTATCCCTGATTGAAACTCAGCGTGTCAAGAACAGCTCCCATGTGACAATCCCTTCCTAAATATGACCCATAACTCGGACGAAACTGTGCAGCAGAGAGCTCACAGAGAGATTGCATCACATAAATCAGGCCAAGACTTTCTTTTTCTTGTACTTCTGCAGCAAAAAAAAACAGTTAAATTGAATCTTAACAGCAAAGTAAGGCTCCAGTATTTTTTTGGTATTGGAAACTTTACGCACACAATATATCCAAGTCTTTAAGCATGATATGACAAGATAAAAGGATGCTTACCATGTCTCCTTTCAGTCCATTCTGCCCCTGTGTGAACATTTAACATTGAACGCAGGTCGTAAATTAATTGAAAAAACCTAAACAAATGCACTTAAATTCCTTAGGTAAACATCTTACAAAAGTCCATAACATGTTCCGTGCAACCTCTACAAAAACATTTATAACACCAATAGAGCTTTTATTACAATGTTGGCCAAAGGTCAATTATGGTCGTTCTCATAACAAGGTACTGAGAGCTGGGCCCTAAAAAACACAGTTATTTAACATTCTGACAAGAACTGGTAAACTTACAGTCTTGCCATCTAATCCAATTGGACCCTGGAAAAAAAGAAGGTATATTTAAAATAAATGAAGCCACTCAGCATTTGTATCACAGATTTTAAGAAACACGTTATCTCCATTATGGGCAAAGAACAAGTTGGTGAGATAAATGATCAGATAAACATTTCTTCAAAATTTACTGCATTGTCTCTTCATTCTACTAACCTCTTTAACTGTGAGCTATCCTTTTGAGCTAAATCTTTATAAAGCTTTATTTTATATTCCATTGAAAAGTCTCAAGTTCCCAACAATAACAAATACATAAGGATGGACTTTGGCGCAATCAACATAAAATGCTACCAAAAATAACTAGAATAAAGACAAAATTAAGTGCTATAGCATAAAGCAGGATTACTTTGATGGATTAACTATTTTCTTAATCATAAGATGCTTAAAAATTAAAAAATGTGTATGTATTTCCTTGTAGCTTACTCAATATTAATGGATTACCTAACTAATGTGAAAAGGCCAATTAAATATATCCCAAATGCCATAATGAGGAACTGGTTAAAGAAGAGAGATGTTATTTTATACTTTATATAATGACACACTTTGGTTATTACCCTTCTAAGTCTTCATTGCTTAGGTAAAAATTAAACATTGACAATATCAAATACATAGATGATATATGCACCACTTACTGGAAAGCCTGGGAACCCTCTAGTTCCTGGTTGTCCCTGATATGAAATAGAGACAAATTCAGATATTGACATGGTATCTGTTGAGAAAGGGCAATGTTCAAGAAGGCTCAGTTCCCCTCCCCGTATTCCTCCACTGAAGCAAAGTATGTGGTCAATGACGTAATTGACTTTGACTAGGGGAGTGATACTGAAGACTGTTGGGAATACATTTGACAGAAGTGTGTGCATGTGTTCTCTGCAGAGGAGGAAACAAGATGCTGACAAACAAAGGAAAATCAAAAAACACAAAACAATGGATGATGCTTTTGCAGTCCAATGAACATGGATATTTATGGAGGAAAAGTAAATGAGTACGTGTCAATAAAAATTATACAACCAACTGATGGGAGTGTGAACTGTAGATGATCAATATTCTGGTAAAAAGAAGCAAGGGGTAAATAAAGAAGTAGGGAATTGCCATTACAAGGAAGAGGTGAACATGACTGATAAAACAGATTGTATGTCATAGACTGGTCTGAGAGATTTAAGTAAGGAGTAAGCAATAATTAGGCCTGGTTTAGAAGTTATCATGTGCATATTTCTGCAAAGTATGACTTCCTTGTAATCAATACTCAAACTGTGAAAAAGTCTCTTGCATTGGAACTTTACACTCATCCATCTAACCCATGAAATGACAATGTGGCCAAGGCACTTGGCTCTCCTGAGCTGCCATTTCCTCTCTTTCTCCTCACCTCTCTGTTAGATTAATTCCTTGTTCCATCTACGGGCAAGACTGGAAGCTCTCATGTCGATCTCACCCGCTGTGGTAAACTATCTTCTAAGCACTTCTGACTGACTGGCCCTCTATGTTCAGGACTTGGCTCCTACTGTGCATAGCTTCCTCTACCGCCTGGTATTCATTAGAAATGCCTATTACCGTCCAGGCAGAGTTGGCACAAACAGCTATAGATTTTAATAATCATCAATTTGAAAAACAGATGTCTGCTCCCCTCAAGTGGCGAGACTGTTGGCTATGTTATCACACTGTAGTCTGACTGGATCCAAAATAAAACTACAAAACAAATGTCTTCCAAAGGATATAAGGGGTATTATGCAACCCATGAGACCACAATGACCTCCTAAAAACTGAAAAGGAAAAGACTCGTGTAGCTCATTTGGTCTCCCAAACATTTGAGTTTAAAACAAGAGAACCTTTTACGGCTTAGTGTCTGGATAACTAACACTGACCCAAATTGGACTGAGGATGGAGTTTCTCACTTTGCTTCCTGATGAAACCGGCACGACTAATCATCCAATTTATGGCCAAATCACATTCCAGCCCGCCAGAACAATGTTGCTGTTTTTGTACTATCTGTAATTACATAGCATCATCATTTGTGGTGCACACAGAATGTTGGAAAAGAAACATTTGGCTGAAATAACATAAATCTGAGACCATTGCCCCACAAGCCTGGAAAAAACAAGTTTCTCCAATTGTTCAATTTAATCAAGAGAGTTGTAAAGTCATACTGTTAGTGTCTAATATGCTGATGTGTTCAGCAGAAGTCTACAAAGAGGGAAGCTAATAAAAAATGTTGGCGTGCAAGTCTAACAGAACAAAAATTCAGTAGTAGTTAAAGATACGACAGAGGTTTATTAAGTGTAAGGAGAGGTGAAGACACTTACAGGAGGTCCTCTTGGTCCAATAATAGACAGACCTGGCTCCCCTGGGGCACCCTATAGACAGAGGTAGAAATAAGACATAAACAAGTTATAGTTATTCGCTCCTCTAGAGGCATTATTATAGGAAGTCTGCACACAAGTCCAGACATGTAGACTGACTGCATAGAGAAATCCATAATATCTGTTCAAAATAATTTTAACCAAAAAAAACACTTTCTCTTACACAGTCTTGATGGACATGCATAGAAATGCAAGTGTTTAATTTCAGCCCAGTCAAACAGGTCTGATTTCTGGACCAGAATTTGACAATGTGACTCAGAAGATCAGCAGCCCCACTGTGCAAACAGTTGGGAATACCAAGGCTCTGACTTTGGCACAAAATGGGTGATTTGCACCATGACAGCCAAGGTTTGCATAGTACAGCTGACCTTCCCAGCTCCGTCTATCAAAGCACTGAGACCAGACTGACCCAACTTTCCCTAATTAGTTGCTCTGCTCCTGAAGGAAACCCTATCACAAGGACATCTGATGGGCCCAGCAAACCGTCAAAGACATCAATTCAGCTCAGTATATAACGCCTGCTTGTGGGATGGTGTACATATTTGTTTTCTCACTCTTGGTTTGAGGGTAGATATATTACTCAGGGCCAAAAGAGACCTTGGTTATGTCATCCATGGCAGCTTTTACTGTAGTTACTGAAGTACTTTGCAATTTAAGTAGATTAGACAAGTGAAGACCAACAGATACACTCTAACAGAGATTGTATTACTTTGATTGCAAGGGGTCATGGTAACAAGGCAAAAGAAAAATGATCTCTAAAACAACAATTCATTCTAGGAAAATGAACACAAAACCAACCTTTGTGAAATTACAAACGAACAAAACTGCGCAGATTTAATTTCCTTCAAAATGAAATGTTCGCTGGGCTATAAAGCCTCGAGTGACCATCTGCTGTGGTTCTTGTGCTCTTTTTGCAAAACCAATCCATCATTTCTTTCAGTGCTTTTCTCTCAGTCTGGCTCCGTTTGCCAGTCACTTACCCCAAACACCCTCCCACAAAATCCACAGAACCCATCTGTTTGAAAAGCGAAATGTTCTGGAAAAGCTCGTCTTCACTTATTCTCCTTGTGCCGGGCTTGCTCTCTTCCCAGCTTTGGGACAATTCTTCCTTTCAAGAGGAGGCCTACAGCCAAGTCTGCTGCTCAATTCGTGTGCATCTTCATCCATTCTCTCCTGACAGCTACTGTATGAGACCAACTGCACATGGGACAAACTCTGGCAGCACCATTAAAGCATATGCCATTAAAACAGTTGATGCCTAGACACAAAAAGGAAGCTAGTGGATTATTTTGGATGTAAACTTGTTGAATCCGCCAAACTACTGTGGCTACATTGTCTGGTTCTCTGCTTACTGTCTTGGTGGTCACATTACTGTTTCTATTATCCCACAAGTCAAGGCATAGATTAAGGCTTAAAGTATATTTGTCTTGGCTGACTGGTCTTATTAGAGCTTGGCTAACACAAATGCTTCCTCTCGTGATGATGACAGTGACGAATGTGATGGGTGCTACTGCTTTTATGCACATTCCGCCCTGCACATCACAAATCACAGTGTATTTGATGAAAGCACATCTGCTGTAAATCTGGCTGGGATACAGCTGACAGAAAGGGGTGTTATGATTGCTTTTGCAAATGTGGTGAAGATACAAAAGAAGAAGGTTAGCAGACCTTGTTGGGGAACATGCACATTTGAGATGATTTTAATTGATGGATTTAAAATTAACCTGAGACAAACAGCAGGAGAAATCTCTAATTTTGCTCGATGTGAGTGGATTGCACTAATGGGAATACAATTAACCATTTGATATTATTTTCTTGCTCTCATGACACTGGCAGGTTCACTGCCATGTTTTCTGTCAATGTAAATGAAAAATTTTAAATTCATGAAGCCAGGTGGGAGACAACTGAACCTACGAAAAAATCTGTCTTACATGTAATTTCCATCCCATATCAATCTTTACCTTCCCAGAAGACAGCTCATATTTAAGGATACATCAACTTGATGTGAACACGGTATGACACAGAACTAAGATGTAACTGTTGCACAATATAGCAATGTAACATAATTTATTCATCGCAATATACAACCCTGCACATGCTAAGACTCCTCTCATGTAGACTTCATAAATGTCTCGGCACTTTCTTTGGGGGGTTTTAAATTAGAGCTTTCAGACTCTTATGTGACAAATCGTTACTATTGTGTTTCACAGTGTAAGAAGTTCAGGTAATCCAACCTGGGTGGGAAACCATTTACAGAATGTGACCCTCATGCTGTTTAAAAATACAGACCCAAGTGCCTGACATAAATCAAATACTACCTGTACACACAAGACAGAGTATAGCTCTGCACTTATATCCACCAACACAGCCACCCACTAAGTCAGATCTTAACAATGTCTCAAGTGACACCCTATTTATACTTCACTGTATTTTCTACAACTCATCCTACTTGCACTGATGTATGTTTACAGGGTCACGCATAGATGACCAAAGCAAGTGAAACATGCTAAAGGCAAGCCAGGAAAACACTCATAGGACAAACTTGTGTTTTATCTTTGAACCTTTCTTGCTATATTTTAGGAAATATCAATACACTCCTTCTAATTCTACATGCTCCTAAACTTACCTTCTCCCCTGTTTGTCCTTTTAAGCCCTGGGATCACAGCAGTCACAGCAGACACATCACATGCAAAGAGGTGTGAAGGGAGGAGGGAGACACAAAAGAGAGAGGAACCAGTGTTAGAGACGTGAAGAGGGCTTGGGGCATGCAGCATGTTCATGACAGGTGACGGGGAGGTGGTGAAAAAAATGAAAAACTAAGGGAGCTATTTGTGGGGTAACAACAGGTACGTATATCATAAGGGCAGGTAACTCTGCTAACATTCCTTCCGCAGCTTTATGGTGATGTAGGAAACCGAGTTATGCTATCATATACTGTTAATTAGACACTTTCAACAAGTCACTGTTTTCCACCTTTACTTTAATGATGTAACACTGTTTGGTAGAGAATATACTTGTTTTAAAATTGATCTTAATTATAGTGCCCCTTGATGGTGGAGCTTAGATCCTTCAATGTAAAAATTCTAGATTATTCTCTAAGTAACAATCCAAATCTCAATGCAAATGTATCCCTAAGATTTCTCCCTTTTATTTAAGCAGAAAGGTTGCTGAAAGTAATAGCATTATGGAGATTTAGGTATAAATGAATGGCACTGTTAAATATCATCCTTATGTTGTAGGGCTAATGTTGCCTTGAAATGTGGCCATTTTCAAAAGAAATGTTCTAAACTAACCAAATGAATTCTGTGGAAAGCCTGCAAATTACAGGCCATTAATTACAGACTAATGACTGAAAGAAATACCAAAGTAAAACAGATGTAATAACTGGTTACACATACACATTACAACCTGGGTGGCCTAAAGAGGACATCAACCAGTAGCCAAAACTAATAACACCAACATCTCAAAGAATATATTATATACAATTTACAGTTGCTATAGTTGTAGGTGAAGTTTAAGAGTTTCGGTTACTATATGAATGATCTTAAATGTGTGCAGTAGATTACACTTGGATTTACACTTAGACTTGGATTACAGAAATACCTCCTAATTCTGTTACAGCAATCAACAACAACATGTTCACTGTTAAGATTGAAACATAAACACTTGAACATTTGCAGATTGGATGGTGTACCTAAATCAACAAGTAGATGTTTAAAATGTTTACAATTATAGTTACCTTTCTCTTTACTATACTTGACAATTACAGATTTTATGCGTACTGTTCGTCTTCACAGAGTAATTATTGGTCTCTAGTATTATTATATTATAAAAAATAACATATTCACAAAAGCTATGGCTCACAGAGAGGGAATTCTGTTGTATTGTACAAGTGTATCTAAAAAGTGCTCATTGAGAGTATATTTGATTGTTAAAATTAAAACAAAGGGATTAAAGAGGAATAGAGCTTGCCTCTTTGTAATTTATTTGAATAAATTACAAAAAGAATGGAAAATGACAGAGATACAGAATAGTGGTTTTGCCGATAATTGCATACTGACAAGGTATGCAATATTCAATTAATGAAAGAAAGTTGGCATGTTTGATTTTATACATTAAACATTGAAAAAGTTCCACAATTTAAAATTTAGTTAGTTAAGTATGATAAAAAGTTCTGAATGTGTTTTTGACCATTTTTGACAGTCAACCACTTTAGTTTAGTTACACATATAATGACTTAAATTAATCAGTAATGGTTCTGTCCTCTGCTTTGCTAAGAATTGATAAAAGTGCTGGTCCTTTTGTTTTTGTATGGATGTAAATATTACTATAGTGCATTTAATGCACAAAACCCAAGTCACTCACCATTCTTCCAGGAATTCCCATACTTCCTTTGTCACCCTATTAACCAATGCAAATTCAGAGGGGACAGGGGTCAATCATAAGGTTAGACTCCAACTGAACTCTCAAAGGGATACCTTGACATTGTGACTTGTAGCCTGTCATCTCACAGGCACAACTAAAGCTTCCAATTGACAGTAATTCCACTGACACATTATATGTTATAAACGAGAGGATCTATAATTGAACATAATTCTACTTGTACAGTACATAGTCTTGCATATGGGATGCTAGCATCACTTATAAAGAGTCTGATTGTTGATTTAAACAGTATTAGATAAAAGTCCCAATGCCATGGTATCCAATTAAGGAATATAGTAATTTACTACTGAGATAAGAGTTTACTCAGTTAATCATGCCATGCCTAGTGTTGAGACAAGCATGCCACAATACAATGAGAGAAAACTAATACTACTGCCACTGATAATAATAACAATAATAATAAACCACTGAGCACCAACCTCGGTCCTCACTATCAATCTAACTGTCAATAACCCCCAGGAAATGCCAAAATGGTGTCCATTCTGAAACTACTTTATTACGCTCTTCATTCTAATGATTGGACTAACACAGCTGAGCAACACTTTGGTGATGACAGCTGTTTGAAGGCTCACTCACTCAGACTAAGGAGTTATGGAAATACGGAGTGTTGTAGGGGGTTGAATGGTTAGACTGATAATACAAGCTTAGAAGCAATTAGCTGCAGGTCCACACTGGCTCAGTAAGTCATTAAATTGGGTTTAGAAACACACATCTCTGAGGAAAATTCACACACTTTACAACCAAGGGTGGCTATTTATATTCTTCTATGAGTTACATGTGTTTCTCCAATTATAATTGGAATTCTTTTAAATTTTTCAACAGTGATATAAATTAAGCTTTTCAGAAATAAATGCATACTTGATTTTAAACAACAGGATACAGGGCATTATGTCATAAAACTCACATTCCTCCTTTGATCTATTACTGCACACAACCACGGCATACATGGGTAAGTTTCACTTTTCACTGCTCAGCTCTCACTGACTACTGCCTGTGGCTGTTCAGATCAAATGGCAACCGCCAAGGCTGACTGATTAACCAAAGCATCTTAAACTGCAGTTCCTCTATTGTCCTGTGTAAATAACTTCTTTCAGTGTATAAACATTTTACAACAAGTTCTTCAGCTCTCCAAATTCGTGTGGGGAAGTTTCATATTAGTGCCAAGTAGCCTGCTTGAAATGAATAAACATAAATTGTAAATTAATTAAGATAATTTCCAAAGTGAAAAGTGAGAGACGCTACAACAAGAGATACCTGTGACTGTGATTTTTAAAATCTGTGTCAGTAGTGCTGAGATCTTCGTTATAAGCAAGTATTCTGAAAAGAGACTAAAATTGAGCTCTTTAAAGCCCTGTCCAAGGTCCTGATTTCAACCAAGGTCTTGGAAGAAATTTGGGGAAAAAATTTAATCCAGAGCTGGGGACTTCATAAAATGCCTTAAAGAGGTGAGGTGATTATTTGCTATATACCACAAAATACAGACTTCACTAAAGTATGTTTTTTTATAGCTATGAGATGAATTGCCTGTTTTGGGAAACCTCATGCAGTTCATGGCCAAGTCAACCAAGTGTTGAATTCCACAGACGGAAACTTGATCACTCCTGCACTATCGCTCACTATGTGTCAGGAAAATGCCTTTACTGTCAAATTCTTTCTCTGTGAAGAGATAAAGGTCAGGTAATGCCAACACACACAGGCACATGCGCGCACGCACACACATGAACACACACACACAGACAAAGACACAAAGACACGCACACGCGCTGCTTTCCCTTGGTAGTCACTCTCTTGTGTGGTTTTCAAAACTATTGGGTCCTTGGTAAGCTAAAATTCATGGTGTGTGAAGTGATAACTGGCTGCCATCAGAAACACGTCTATGCAAACACACACACACATACACACAGGACCTTCATGAAACAAATAACCCACACACCCACACTACAGTCAAAGGGATTTATGCTGGTCCTTAGCAGCAAGATGTTAAGGCGTCTGAGGCATAGTTACAGCTCGTAATGAGACTCAGCTGCACCCTATGCGAAGGCTCACCATACACAGAGCTGACCAGCGAATGAGCTCCTGTTCAAGCTCTACTGAAACCACTCCATATGAAAGATTACAGACATACGTTGAAATGTAACTTTACAATGGAACAGATAAAGTGAGATACTGTAGCTAATAATGGTTTCTATGGTGAAGGCGATGATCAAAAATTAGGGTCAGGCTGGTGTAGCTGCATGTGGATGATTATGTAATGAAGACTGAGTATGTGTAAGCTGATGAGAGAATGATGTGTTATTTATACATTCATCATACATGTGAAGTCTAACTCTATCTGTAATGTCATATTTTGAAATACCCACATCCTCCGGAAAATTCTCGATACTGTCTTTAAATTTCACACACAAGTCCTCTTACCAAAAACCACATCCTTCTCCCCTCATTCAGTCAAACAAGGTATAATCAATCACAAACTCTAGATGGAAATCCATCCTTTCTTTGTTAAAAAATGACAATGACAGAACAAAAAAATACAAAATTGTACAAAGACTGAGACTGCTTATTTTGTTGCCTGTTTCATAAGAGCGCTTTGCTGAGTGTAACCGATATCCCCAGTCAAAGGTCAGACACTAGATGGCCACCTGCTGCCATGATGAAGACTATGTGGGTTTGAGCATTAGACCCCTGGGTCATTAAAAAGAGAAGAGGAAGACTGGAATTTAGAGTTAGAGTGAACAGAAAAATACAGAGGCAGAGTGTGTTGATCAATATATATATATATATATATATGAGTATTGAGGATTAAGGTCTGGCTACAGCAAAACTACAGAAAAGATTAAAAAACAGACCCAGAGTCTAAGACAGCACAGAGTACACAGCTCATACAGTGTTAAAGTCTAAAAGCAGTGTGCATTCAGTCCTACTTCAATGACATCTCTGACATTTCTGAACTAAGAAGTTACCTCCATATAAAAAGCAATTGTTCTTAAATGAAGCATACAAGCATTCATGAAGTAAATTCATGTTATATGAACCCAAAATTGCAAAGCTTGTTCTGAAAAGATGAATTATTTCTATTTCATCTTGTCTTAGGTAAATGTTGTGTCATTTTAAAGAGTCTATTCAGAGAAAGCAACTTCTCAGTAGAGTGTAAACAGAGAGATCAATAACAAAGCAATCATAATCTACACATGCAAATGTATATGGACACACAAAGACACAAGTTAAAGGACAGTTACCGGAAAGCCTGCTCGTCCAGGAGGACCCTGAAAAAGGGGTGAGAAAAGATTGGTACAAAAAGGAAAGAGCAAACCTATAATCTTAAAGACAAAGTCCATTTCATGAAAGATACTGACACTGAACCATAATAAAATGTTTGTGGGTATTTGCTTTGCTTTTTCAGTTCCACACATACATTTTATTTTGGCCACTGAGCTCAGTGAGAACACGCTAACCATAAAGAAAACAAAGCATTCCACAATCAAAGTTGATTCCTATGTACGAGTAATGCTAATGCAGTAACATGCCTGTTTCGGTACTGGTCGTTTGGCATTGCAGTAGGCTGTGTTCAACAAGACACAAGATTTTTGGCAACATAAAAGAACAAACAACGTCATAATTTTAACTACGCAGATGCATGCAAAGACTGGTTTTGGGAGAAGGCATGCTATGGTTCTCATTTGTTTAACCCTAATGCTAATCCTGCACTTTTCAAATCTCACACACAGACCTCATCTGATTTGAATTACCTTCCTGAGGTGGATACAATAGCATGCCAGCATAGTGGCTTCCATCAAAGACAAATCGAAAGGAGGTAGAATACAATAACTTTCAATTACAGCCAAAACCGCATTGTAAAAAGTCAAGTACGCTTTGTTTTCAGAGAACTAGCGGAACACAAATCAATGGTTCTTGCATGCACGGTTCTTAAGCAAAGGATGTGATGCTAATTGGCTGTGAGTCCAAACAGGAACTCTTGACATTTTTTCCAAAAAGCTGCTGAGACATTGTGGGTCCACTGGGGAGAATGATAACTGCCTGCTCATGAATGCTGGCGTGTCATCAATATTGCTCCATGAGGAGTCCAGGGAGAGGCTTGCTAGTCCTTCCCAGCGTGTGTGCGTGTGGGCGACTGCTGGCCGACAGCAGGAGAGGGGAAGTCATTACTCTTACATCGGTAATCCCAGATAGGAAGCAAATATTCATCTGAATTCTTATGAGTTTGAGATGAAACAGCTTTCTTTATGTTGCTATTCAGTAGAAGATTAGTGTTGCGTCTTTCATGTTGTGTTGCCGCTCGTTGTCTTTCTGTTTTGTTGTCACCTTTTTTTGGGGGGCGTGGGGGCTTTTAATTGTATTGTCTTGTAATATTTAGTTGGGTTGCGGGTTGATCATGTTATGCTTTCATCTATCTGTTACTTCAGAATTTTCTTTTATGGTCACTGTACTCAGACTGTACTACGACCAAGAAAAAAGCGTGGAGTGAGATGGATATCTGCATTTAATTAATGGTATTCCGACTTTGGCAGAATATACTTGGTTTGTGAGATTTCAACTATGGGAATACATTTGAACATTTGAAAAATAACTGATTTCATTGTCCAAATTGGTGTCAAATCTTGTCTCTTTTTTTGAAAATGGGGCTCTTCAAGTAATTTAATTACACTTCAATAATGAGACTTCTGTGTGTGTGTGTATGTGTGTGTGTGTGTGTGTGTGTGCCTAGTAGCAACCGTCTGGTGTGCCAGATGATGAGCATTTTTTGTAAAGCAGCCTGGCAATCAGATGGCAGCGGTTGAAGGTGCATGGCCAGGTGCTGAGTGTGAACACGCAACACATAGGTGTCTGTGTTTTAGTTACAGGGTCTCTCGGGGTTGTATGCAAGGGGCAGAGGTCACCCACTGCCGGAAGGAACCCTTCACTTGAATTACACAGTAAACGTCCACCATGTGGCTCCGATTTGGCCAAATGATGCTGAATGAATGGAAATAGGAGTTGGGGGTTGTATTTGGCCATTATATATGGGATGTATTGCCTCCTGGGTAGATCACTGCTTTATAGGAAGTGAAGTGGGATGTATAGAAGAAAGCTATACATTACTGTAACTCTAATGTTATTGCTGTGTACACAGAAACTAATGTTGGACTGCTACTACTGGCAACATGGCAGAGCTGGCGGTTAAAACATGAAAAATGTGAGCAATCACTCTTCTATAAATCTGGCTACCTCCTTTTGTGTAGGTAAAATACACATCAATTGACCTCTCAACTAGACTATAATTTATGAGCAACAAGTTGCAAAGAACCCCTGTTCAGTTTCATCACAGTCAGAGGGCATTTCCCATCACCCCAGATTATTTTAAAGTGTGTTACATGCATATGCCAGAAGAGGGTCAAGCACCCATGGTATGACCTGATGGTCTCTTATGCTTTCGAAACATGGCAGCACACCACTTTTAAAGGACAAGGAAAACAGCAATTTCACAAAGTTCGTGTTTGCTTAACATTTTAACAAAATACAGGTCATAATGGTTTTCAGCTCTGTGATGAATTGGTAACTTTTGGACGGCTTTTGTGCGTGTTCTGTGCAAATCTATCTATCTACACAGATGGTGGAATTGAGTAATATTATTTTATAAACGTTTTGTATCTTACGTGAAATTAAGGCATCTACTTATACTGCACTACGACCGCATACCAAATTGCTCTTGTGAAAGGGAGGGTGGACATGTGATAAATAGAAATTGATTATAAATAGGCCAAAAGGTTTTCCAGAAGTTTTAAAGCCATACCGTTGCTGAACAATTGAACGGTGAAGTTCACTGATGTGATGATTTGATCCAGCAAACCGTATCCTTCAGGCTTTGAACGTGTTAAAAATATAATTAGGACTTATTTTATGCAGGAGCAGCTCTGCTTGATTTTTCTAGCCTTAGGTATTCACACTGTTGGCTTTAATTGTAATTCATTCATTCACAAAGCCTGTCTTTCAGTTCATCTCTGTCCCATCCATCATCGTCACAACCATAAGCGAGGCCACAACCGTCACACTTCCTCAGCATCAGGACCTCACATCTGTGCCGAATTTTTCCACTCTGCCCAAGGTACTTTTGTACATCCTGTACTCTTTGGCTACATTTACACTATGTCTCTTTGTGTTCATTTCTTAATTGCAGCCCATATCTGTTTTTCTTCTATAGTATCAATTTCAAGATGTTCATTTCAGAGAGAAAGAGGGAGTGAGAGAGAGCCAGAGAGACACAAAAAGAATTGAATTCCAGCAACCCTGTCACTGCTTTGTTTTATAATCCCACTAAGTACTGTAGGTGTCTGGTATGTGGCAAGCCAGATGAAGGAAACATGGAATCTGACCATGTCTTGGTGTCTAAAATGCTCAGATCCTGTGGAGATGGAAGTGTACAAGTGTGGAAAATCCGCCTCGCTGTCTGACCTCATGTACCTAAAAACTGTAGGAATGATCCCTCACTTTTTCCAGGGCGGGACATTTGGCAGTTGTGATTATAAAACTGACACGGCTATACAAATGTTGAACTCATGCTAGCCAAACATTTAGAGCAGTGCTTGTGCACTGGTCAGGTTTTTAATCCAATCAAAATGTCTAACTTCTACTATTTGCCTACCAATTTGAGTGCTCAAGTTCCTGTTGATCATGCCTTGTTGTGAACCAGTGTTTTAGAAACCTTTGTGTAGTGAATCCCTACTTACATTAGTCACATTTTCATTTAAATGGGAACTCGCAGATTTTACCCAGAGAATGTACACAAAAATGTGTTATACATTGATGATCACTGGCAAGGCCTCAAATACACATCATTCAGTACTTGAATGAAAGTGTTGCATCCAGACTGACAGACTTTGACACTCCAGCTTAGGGTTTATATACGTGCTCCACAGCAAAATGCAGGCATAAACACTTTACCACACGTAGCTCTAACAAGGCCTCTGGTCTACTTACTGGAGGTCCTGCAAAACACAAAGAGAGAGAGAAAGAGGAAGAACAGTGAGTTTGATATCTCATCAATGCAGGAAAGAAAGGCACATCAAAGTACTTTCAATGTATTTTTTTCTTGTTTTCCATATTTTTATAAATAAAAAACAAGATATTGCAACATATTGTTCAGTAAATGATTGTAACTGTAAAATAAGTGGTCTTTTAAACATAACACAAATAATTATTCTACAGACATAACCAACACTAGTCATATTTTCAAAGACATGCCATGTTCAATCATGGAAGCATGAACCGTATCAGTTTCAGTGGTGTGTATCACACTGTAGTCTCTTGGGCCTGCCATGGTGAGCCCTCACTCTTTCAAACATTTCACTACTCTGACAGTTAGGGAAATACTCTGCCTACCAACTAATCCTGTATTGAAAGAAAGGGCGAGGTAGACACCAGATGCAGATGACCCTTCATCTGAACCGTGGAAGAATAGAGAACCTGCATCATTCCTTGAAGAATGTCCACCACACCCATTCAAGAGACAAGACACGTTTGCCAAAGCTGCGAGAGCTTTTTCCATTCAGGCATGCAGTCCAATGAATTGGTCTGCCAATTTCTGCTGCTCACATCAGCCTTTTATTAAAATTCAGATAAAGGGAAATCATTGTTGCACACCACTAATAGTGCAGTTTATCTAATTAAATATCCTTCACACGAAAGCGCCGATTCCATTTTAACCGTATTCAATGTTTCTCTCTATCTGTTTCAGACGAAACTGAGGAAAATCCAAAAAACAGACGGAGCAGCAACCGTTGACTCAATTGTAATGTGATTTTTTTGGAGCATCTTGTTTATTGGGAACTCCGAAAAGGAAAAAAAAAAAAAAAACCTAATCAAAAGAATATCCTGTTATATAGTTCGGATAACATCAGACTACGAAACTCATGAAAAACATATGGTCCGGCAAGAAGACCAAGTGCATGACGCAGACTCAGCCCTATAAAGAAGACCTTTCACAAAAACCAATGTGCTTCCCTTGACCTTTTCATGAGTACAATCAAAGGGCCTCCAGTCATCCGACAAAATCAATTACTGCTGAATCATGACAGGGGTGACTAAAGATGTTGTTACGTCAATCACATCAAGGTGGGGAAAATCACAAACGACAAATCTCTTCTGTGAAATGTCAAGTAAAATCCTCTGCATTATCCTTTATCCTCAGCTTTATTCTGTCTGCTCCTCAGAATGGTCCATCCCAGCTTGGAAGCAGGCTGTCAGATGAATTTGCTCCCTTTATACTCTGATAAAATTAAAAAAAAATTGTAGTGGACAAAAGACGTATATAAGACCAAATGTTTTACAGAGAACTTACAGAAGACTGCTTTGTTACAGTGAGATGTAGTGTTTAGAGATTTAGGGTTAAACCAGTTAGCACTGACCCATATCAAATAATAGGTCATAAACTAGGCTTCAATTTTGTCCAAAATCTGTCAAGAGACAGATGGAAACTACTGGAAGGAAGGAGTACAGAACATTCAGTCATGTTTTCAGCCCTAAGGAGCTGTTTGACATGAGTAAAGCATGTCAGGGTGACAAATTTCCCCCCTCTGGTTCAGGACATTACTTTTTTCACAGGAGTAGTTTTCATTGTAATTTCAGGAGGCATTTGGGAAGACTGGTTAAGTGTATTTTTCATTACACATGCCTGCATGTAAGCAGATATCAAACCAAAGGGAAAATTTCTATACTCCTTACTATCCCAGACAACTACTTCCAAAATATCTCTGATTGATATAAAGCGCAATGGCCCTAAAAAAGGTGCTGCAGTAGTCCATCTTGTTTCAGACAGCCTAAAGAAAAGTTTTTAATTCTTGGTCTCAGGAAACAGTATGCCCTCTTATGTTTTGCCTGCATTTTCATTCTCTCTCTTCAAAGCTGGACATTTTGATACTGAATGGGACGTCAATTCTGAAGACCAAAGCCTAATCCAGGTCTAGACTGAAGAATTACCTGGACCACCAGTGGCCCATGTTAATTCTGCTCTTTTCTAACCAATATTGAGGCTGCTGTTGTTTGCTCTAGCAAACTGTGGGTGCTTATGGACATATTTACTATTTCTTACTTTTTGGTCAGTTTGTCCACCTGATCGTTTTGGGAAATTCATTTTGGAACATTGTAATTACAAAGTTTGGCCACCATGGTCGCTGTTTGCTAAAAATGTGAGTTGCGTGCAAGAATGGCAAATGCAATTACAGAAACGAGATTCATGCTAACAAAACACACATGCAATGCACAAAATGGGAAGTTCTTTGAGTGCACCGATAGCATGCACTCAAAAGCCTATCTCTCCACTGCGCTTAACAGTGTCCAGCTATTACCAACACCTGTTGCATCCAGTTATATAAGGGTGCTGTTTGGATATAGCTAGAAATGGACATTGCATGCCAACGGGCAAAGTTGTGGGCGTTCTCTCCTTCCTGATCTTGTCAGAGATAGCCACTTACTTAACGCTGGCTGAGTGAGAAACTTTGTAATCATTGTAAAACACATCCAGCAAACATGTCAACAACTTTGAAGGCAACAGTGTTTGACTAGATAACAATGACAAGTCCCAATGCAAAATCCTGACCATCAGTTCTACAACTTTAACCTTCCAAACAAACCTGAGTAATTTCCTCTTTATTCTCATTTTATCTTACTATGGTGTTGTGGAGAGTAAACTGGCGCTGTGGTGGACACAGGACTGCCATCTTGAGACTAAACCTGTCCAGGGACATTGGTCCAGGAATAACCCATGGAATTTCAGTTCTGAAAATACCCAGAGCCAAAACCTACCACAACCTCCCCATCCTCCATCGGTCTCTCAGATTCCCTGCCTCTCCTGTTGCCCTTGTAAACACAGAGCAGTGACTGGTGGTGGACACCACTGAGAATTCAAGAAAATCAAACAAAGATACAGTATGTATAAGGTATGTAGTCTGAAAAATATCAAAGTTGGATTTATCCCCACAAAGCCACTGTGGCTAAGTGATAGGCCACAGGAGACAATTGTAAATGACGATAATATTGTTGAAAAAGTGTGCCAGACAATAAAATTCACTGTCACTTGTTTTGATGACAGTGACACTTGGTGTCCTCATATACATCAGCGGAATGTTCTTTATGTTCTCTAACAAATTTGTTAATAAAACAAACATACTTTTTAATGTTTTTTTAACATAAAGAGCCTAATCTACAAAGAACTTAAAAAAACACAGGCCACTTGAAGAATTTGGGGTTTTTTGTTAATCGGGCCTGATTTTGATGACAGGTATTGCTACATTCTGTGGTGCCAAGATAATCAATCTTATTTTATGAGTTCTCATGGTGAAAATGTTGTTTTAATATCATGCACAAGCATTTATCTTACATTTCAAGGTGTCTTTAACTCATTTTCTCTCGGCACATCTGATATCCTTCAAGAATATTCATTTACATTTCCTAAAATATTTCAAGAAACAAAATGGCAAACTTGGCAGAAGTCAATAAAAATTATGAATGTGGGGGAAAAATCTTGGTGACTTAAATCCAAGTGACCACATGTAGAAAAACTGACAGCTTAATAAGTGAGTTGGCTGAGGAATTGTGCAGGTGGTGTGAGGTGTGTGTGAGATCTCGCTCCACCTTTTGCAAAAAAATAAATCCTGTTTGATGTCACTGGTTTCATTTAAATTTATGGTGAGAGGAAAATGAAAAGGCTGCTTGTCAGCGTCAGCAGAGCATGTCCAATCAGCTTCACCGCCAAGCATTAATCACTCAGCTCTGAAGCCAAAACCATTCAAATTTCCTGATCTTGAGGGCAAAGGGATACTTTGCAATAACAGCTGATTGGTTTTGCTATGTAAATTCACGTTCACACTTCATGGATTTTCAAGCTGCAGTTGTGCAAACAGTACAGGGGATTTACTCATGGGTGTGTATCTATCAAAGGATAAAACAGTGAACTTTTGCACTTCTCTCTGTCACGGGGAAAGAGAACGCCTTCACGTTTTACTGAGGGCTGGGAAAATCATTTTTCAATTTTTTATGACTTTTCAAACTATTTGCTTCAAATATCCCCCTTCACACATAAAGGACCTCAGTTTCCAAAGGAAAAAATCGATAGACCGCCTTCAGAGAATAGATGACTGTCTCTGCTCCCACGTAGACACTAATAAACACTAACAATATTGATTTATGAACATTATACACATTAAAAATAAAACATACTACAACTAATAATTTATCAAACACCATTCCTCTGGTCATTTCTACCCAGTCCTGAGAAAATAGAGCAGCCCTGCAAAAAAAGATAGAGAGTCAGGACAGAGATGTTTTTCACTCTCATCATCTGCATAAAATATACACAAGGCAGCTCAGCCTTCCCCATGGTCCTTATCCTTTTTTTGCCTGGTCAAATGTGAAGTCATGGTTTTACCGCTGCATGTGATTTATTTGGCTTCCTTGCTATCCTTATGTCATGCTATGAGAAAATGTCAAATGTGAAGGTAAACTGAGCAGGCTGAGCCTTATGAAAAGACGCCTTCTAATACTGTTGAAAAGCCACTTGGAAAGTCTAGGAATGATATTGCTTTGGCTGTCTGGCAGAAGGTGGATACTCCTTGGACACATTTGTGTGGAGCTAAAGTCTACATGTCCAGTCAAATTTCCTCTGTGTCACTTATTTTGAAGAGGTGGGTTCATTGCCAAAATTTGGGGGAATATTTTTTCTTCTTTGGCCTCTTTGGGATGTGACACCTTTAAACCTCAACTGTGGAGCCAATTTGCTTTAGGGTTGGCGATAACAGGATGCACCATGCTCTGATCTCTATGCTCTGATGTAAACAGCCTGGAGGTGTACTTTGTTATGCCTGCAAACAATGAAATATCAAATGATACACTACAATCACCATCTTGTGCCACTCTTGTTGGTCCAGGGATGGGAAAAATGACTGAATGGCTATTTGGTCTCTATGCCAAAACCTTCTGTAGGAGTCTGGAATGTTTTCCAACAAACCTTGGAGCACAAAAAACTACGCCACTAAACCGGGGATTAAATAATTACACAGTGGCTCTTGCAGCAGATCAACTACAAAGACGACATTGTACCTTTGCCAGTAAAGCAACTATTAACCTGACTCAACAATTATTCTCCAAAATTACTCTTGGGACGTGGAAAATGCATGTATTAAGAACTCAACTTCAGTCTGAACAGAAGAAAAGCTTCCTAATGCAATCCATAGCAATGAATGAAACTTAAGTGGAGGGAGTGAATAAATCATACCTTTGTTTACCCATCCACGACTCCTTCCTCTATTTAAATCACAGTCTAGAAATAAGAATAATTGTTCCAGAGAGCTTGAAATAAATGTAGTCTGGCAGTGAACTTTGAGCAATGAGCAGCATATATAGGAGTCTGTGGATTAGCCTGCTGAGTGATGAAAGACATATTATATTTACTACATACACATGTCTTCAACCTCATATTTCACTGAATTACTTCAATGTTCCCACGTAGCAAACTCTTTACTGACTGCTTGGGAAACTAATAAAACTCAGGGCCTATCATTAAGAAATTAGGCTAAACATCAGTGCCTAAGGATACAGGGTTACATTTCCCTGACTTGCTAATTCATCTGACCACTGAAAATGCGCAGTCAGGGCCTTTTTGTAATAGGCTGGAGCTTTTAATGAGCCTGTAGCTTTGGCTCCTCTTTCATTGACTTAATGGTGGGGTTGCTTTGAGGCGCACTGACGATTCATTCAGGTTTTCCTTTTTGTACACAGCGAGCTGTTGTTAGACCTGAGGGCAGGAATTAGCAGGACACAAAAGGCCTACGGAAGGAGAAGAAATTTGTTTGACTTTACATCAAGAGCTAGAGGTCAAGAGTTAAAGAGACTGACAGGGGTTGGCTGATTTCCAGTAAAAAGCTTAAAGCACAAGATGCTGAGGGATAATGCAAGCTGTTGTGAACAAATATACAAGTGGAAGAGTCTATTGATGTTCTGCCGTATCCAACCACAAAAATGATAAAGAAGAATTTATCATTAGAGTGATGACGTGAGAGATAACCAGGGGAAAACCACACAGTGGAACAAAAAAAATGTCAAGGATTTAAACGACAGAGCCACCGGAAAAGGCTACTTCTCAACCTCTTTGGCAAGGATGCTCACATCTCCCACACTGTAACCCAACAGGGGCCTCTGTGCTGTTAAATAACCTTCAAAAGTCCACACACCCTCTGTCATGAAAACCAATATGTCATCCAGCTTGCACTTCCTCTGCTTGATGTCACAAACTAAAGGAAACAGCATAGCTTTGGGGGAAGTCAGACAGCGCAGACAGAAAGAGGGAGACAGCAGCATATGGAAACAGAGATAGCAGTCGCAATTCATCTGCTTAGGTTCTAAAATCATCAAGATTGATTTAAATATGTCCTGTGGGTTTTGGAACGGTTTCCTTAACGCTATGGTTGGAACGGGTGTAGGTCTGAGGTGGGAGTTGAAGTGAAAGCTAAATGGTGGAGAGACTTAAACAGGCAGTTGTTATGCCAAAGCAAGATCTACTTAACCAATCGAAAGTGAGGTGCATAAGTGAGCTGCAATAACCATGCAAAGTTTGAACAAAGTAAATAAATAATAACAATGGCAAAACACTGTGTGAACAAATAAACAATCAAAAAATTTATACAGACACAGAAAGTGCCAAAACTTGTGGTTCACCTACATCAGCCTCATACAGGGGTTACGAAGAGGTCCTTGCAGGATCCATTAAGTATCCATTTCAGAAATATATACTTTTCCCAGGCCTTAATCACTTGAATTATGGATTTTGGGGTGTAATATGATTGATTACTGACTCGCATCATATTTGCAAATATTGGAATATGCCAGATGACAGGGTTCATAAACTCAATTGGGAGAATTATCCTCTTTCCAAACTACTGTGTATAAATTCGAACTTATCAGTTGAAGAAATTCTCTCTTTTTCCAGACCTCCATTTCACAGAAACCATCAAAAAAACTCATGATTTGTATGGCGCACACGATGGCACTATTTCTAATCACCTTAAGAAAGCAGTGTCTAACAATAGGCCCAGCACGTGCATGACACACAGCCTGCTGCACTTCCACTCTCTTCCTCTATTTTGCACATTAACAACAAACATTGTGTGCAATGGGAGGGAAAGTCCACGTCCGCTTGACCGCTAGCATATTATTTACTCCAGATAAATGGCATCTTGTCAAAGGTTAAAACAACAAATTCACCAAGTAAAGCCATGGAATGTTTCATTGATCGGTTAAAACAACAGTATGCAAGAATACAGATTGCAAACTTGTCCTTCCTCCATATCCTGATGCTTACTGTTCATGCAGATCCTTCATTAAGAGAGCCCCCTCAGACACTATTTAAATGGTGTTTGAATTATTGGTGCCATCTTAGACAAACAGCAGACAAATTAAAATAAACAGGGGGAAGTGAAAGCAATGAATTATATCTACAAGAGGCAATGACGTACACCATCTCAACCTGCTTTCATAACAAGAGCTTCAATATTTTCTCACTAATCAGCAGTGTTAGTGTCATGTAATACTGATGTTTCCGCTCATTTCATGAAGACTTATGTATGCATGTTATGAAATGGGAGCCTGGCTCTTATTTATTGAGCTTACATAATGGATTGTAACACACCTCCAGCAAACGTTAAGTGACTGTGCTGCAGGACTTTTTACGAGCCCACATTTTTCAATCTGTGACTCCGATTCTCAATGTTATTCGGCACAAGTCTGCTGACAGCATACATCATAATTTTCCAAGAAATGTAATCACAGTGTGGATTTTACATGGCAATTAGTCGCTTTCCTGACACCCTGTGGCCTTAAAACAACCAAAACACGCCCGTTTGGTCTCCTCAGGTTCCCAATGTGTAGACTGTGCTGTCATCTTACAGTGAGGCAAATGCTGTTAGTCCAGCTTTGTCACATTGCTAATGTGAAATATCATAGACGTCAGCTCACTCTGAGGATCACCAGGCTGGAACCTCATTTCCCACTTGAATTTATAGGTCAAACTGCTGCCAAGTTTAAGAATGAGGTGCTGTGTGAATTTTAAATGACCATTCATTCTTAAATTAAGTTACCAGGCAGGAGAAATGCTCTAGTATGACCTAGCATCCCAGCACACTTTGCTAGGCAAGATACTAAAACAGAAGATCAGCAAAATAGACAGAGACAGAGACAGAGAAAGAGATTGCTGAGATAAACAAAAAGACTCAATGTTTTTACCGCGTGTAGGAGTTTGGCATTTGGTCAGCCTCACACTGCACACTAACTCTTGGTGTGAAAACGGAGGCTGTTCCTCTAATTGGTCTTGCATGTGGAGCTAATAACAAAAGCAGAACTACGAGCATAAGCATTACAAGTGCTACGTGTTAAAAGGGACCAAAGGAGTCTGGCTCCAATCAGAAATGTGAGTGAACCCAAACTATCTTAACGTAGAAAGAAGGAAATGAACAATAATCTGGGTAAAATTCAATACAAAACAAAAATATTTGACCATTCCTATAGATGGTATCTAGAAGTCCTTTGATATGTGAGTCAAAGATGAGAATTTATAAATTGAGTTGTAATCTAAGACCCAAGCGCCTCTCTACCTCGCCGCACTCAGTTCATGAACGTTTGGCCACCAATGCACACTGAAGTCCTTGAAGTGTGTCTGTGATTCCACGAAACTGAAAGATGAGCTTAAGATTCAAGCTAAGGTCCCCCGTCATTCTGATGGTGGGACCACAGCGAAGCTGAAACATTAGGTTCTCTATAATAGAATGTCTCACGAAACCAGCTCAACGTACACCATGTTCTTTTGCTGCCTGACTCATTCTCACCCCTATAAGTTTCTGAAGGCCAATATACTGTATCTGTAGATACCATTTTTTTTTTTTGCCTTAGGCGGTTGCATTTACTTTGCAGTCTGTTTCATGGAGTATTCTATACTTGGCATGGAAGTGCACTGAAAAAACATTTAGATCATACATACTCAAGATGTTCCTTGGAACCTCATATGTAGATTTTAAATTTGATACATCCATAGTAAAAAGGGAAAATAGTCCTTATCATACCTTTTGGCCAGGATATAAAGTCACTAAGATAGCATTTAGGTCATATGGAAAAAAACCCCTCTTCTATATAACATAATAAATCAACACAAACATATTGTATAATATCTGTGTGCTGATTTACCGGGGAAACACACCACTTAAGTCCTTCATTACTATGCAGACTATAAAAGTCAGCCAAGATCCATTGATATTACATGAGATAAAGTCATGCCGCAATGTCCACATGTCCAAGACACAAGAGTCCATGCTCATAACTGGTTGTGCTGTTTGTCATTAGCAGGGACACTTGAATGTCATGAGGCCAGGCTCAGAAATGGAGCTGTCACCAGAGGCATTAATCATCTGGATTCCCTCTGTTCAAAACAAATGAATTAAGTATACATGGACACATGGTGGATGTAAACAATCACTTACAATATCATAGAGAAACCCTTGAGGTGTATTGTACAACCCATTTGATTTTAAACATTGAACTTAAGCACCTTACCAAGAGTACAGTGAGTAGTTAAGAAACTGGCATTGACACAGTGTGTCTAGATGTTTTTGTGCTTAAATATGATTGCCAGTAAATCCTCATTTTCTTCCTCATCTAATTGAACTTCCATTTGCTTTTGTGATGTTAATCTCCAGGTTTAGTCAAACTCAGACAACTGAAAATTTGCCTGTAGAGAAAAAGGATGTGAATTTTTTAAAACATTTATTAAATATTTAATGAACTTTGTAATTCCACAGTACTTGCAGTCTGAAACAGTGACAGTTTGGAAAAATGTCTTTCATAAATGAACTTAAATTAATAAACTTCACCTTTCTGTAGAGTCACACAATGTCACGTGTTCTATTTATTTATTAGCCGCCATACAATAATCCTTCATAAGCTTCTTATGATCACAAACATACTACGGAGTTTTAGAGTAAACGTGACATTTCCTCAGCGAATGTGTGTTCTACTGATGAGAAAAAGAGACAAAATTAACCAGATGATCAGACTGATAATGGTAATGGTCCATATGTCATCACCATGAATGTACTGCGGGACTGTACACAACACATTTGTTGACATTCACTCACACACATGTATCATCACCAGACCAATAATAAATGAGGATTTCAGCCACACAGAGAGCATTGTAACTCCTAAGGCAAAACTTCAAGACGGTGCTTAGTGGATTGTCTAGCTCTCCTTCCAAACAGCCTATCCAAATAAACAGTAATGTCTGTGGAGGGATGGCATGTCCACTGTAAAGACAAACAAAATGAAAAGGTAAATCACATGAAGGGATCAGGTTTCGAACAGAGCAGTCCCAAATGAGCAAAACAGTCCTGGCCGCAGAAACGGCAGTTTACCTCCAGCTTGGTAGAGTTATGACTGACATCTTTGCATTCCTTCATCTCACCAGCACAGACCCTTACTCCACTTCCACACATTCTAACCAACTGTACCCAGAAAAGGGAAATTTCATTATTAACTTCAGGTCTAAATCTTTATATGAAACTCTGCCCCATTCAGCACCATTAGAGGCACATACTGTATATGTTTTGGGATGATGGAGGTTTTGGAGCTACAACGTGCAGTTTGTACCAAGTGTGTGGCTAAGAAAACAATAAATAAATAAAAATCAATGAATTGATTACAATCAAGGTTATAATTCTTTGAGAATGCTCTGTGTAAATTTCACAGCTGACTGAGCTAGAGAAATGGTGGTCACCTCAAAAAGTAATTCATCCTCTGATGAACACCCACACCACATTTTAAGCAATATTGTTGGTGATTGTTGCCAAATCTCAATCTGCACCAAAGTAATGGAGAGATGACCATCTCTCTCACTTCCCTCTACAAGCAGAACCAAAACAGGATAATCCCAGTCAGCGTTGTTCACTAAGGATGATGTAATTTCAATGACTTTTCAAGTTGCCAAGACTAAGAACAAAAATTGTATAACTTTTGATAAATGTGCATAAATTGGTGTTGGCTACTGCAAATCTTGAAGAATCAGTATGTCTTCAAACACCCCGGAGAATGAAATCCTGAAAAAAAGTTTAAAATCAAACAGAAGCTGTTCCCACAATCTTCTCCAACAAGACAAATAAGCACCCACAAGGTTTTCCTACATCTCATCCTTCCAGTGTTTTCTTTTGTCCCCATTTTGCCTCAGTCCGTCTGCTTTTCTGTGTCAGTCTCTCTTTGTCTTTCTCTCTCTCTCCCTTTCTCATACATAAACACATCACCTCTCAGTCTGCTTCCAGATGTCTTCCTCTCATCGGCATACAAACATCTGCTGTGTGATCTTCATGAGATTTCCTATATATCTGCCTATCAGATCTACAAAAAAGTTGCACGGAGAGCAAACGCACATATATTCAGTCCCACAGAGCGTGGATGGATAGGATGTATGTCCCTCAACCTGCCACCCCAGTTCTATACCAGACAGAGTAAAACTGATTAAAATCCATAGCTCGGAACAGGAGGCAGACAGATAGCAGCTGTGACTGGCAGTTTTTTTGATGATGATGGATCGATGCACTAGATGAATTGATACAGCCCTAATGAAAACCTTTGCTTGCTTCACACTGACCAATGATGTTGTAAATGATTGAGAGCAATGCCTACTGGACCTCATCTACCCTGGTACCAATGTTCCAAAACCAGTGTTTGTTGAGCAGTTAAGATTTGCTATGTGATTTTGAGAAATACTGTGCACCACGGGACAGGAAAGCAATATATATATATATGGGCACAAAGTGATGTACATCGTTTCTGCATGCAATATTGCAGATCTGTTAAGCAGTTGGGTAAATAATTACTTATGTGTTGATGCAGAGGAAACGTGGATAGACAAAGTGATTTGTATTGCTTAAAGTATAATGGCCCCCTGGGAGTTGGATTGACCTTTAACGACACATAAAAACACACACACACACACACACACATATATAGAATTCAAAACATCAAAATCATCATCTTACAACACTAAACAAATAACAGAATTTGTTATTACTCAATGCCATTTTACAAAGTGGAATGTGACGAGTTGTGAGACCGTGTCGGTCCCTCGCAACTTCTCCAGCCACACAACATTTACTTGAGGGTGTGTGTGTGTGTGTGTGTGTTTTGGGAGGGATCTGAAAGAAACATAAAAACTTGCACTCCCTTTTCTTCTTCTCTTTCCCCAGAATGTTCCTTTCTCAGAGGAGACCAAATACCATATTATTTCATGTTAACAATGTGTCCACATGCCATTTACCATGCTAATTCAGTGGGGACCATGAAATCTGTCTTTCCATCTCTAGTTCAGTCTTTGTATAAGCCATGATCATGAAATATAGTATGAATATATAGTATTTATGCTCGTGTCAAATTTCTTTCCTTTCAACACTCATTAAGTTCAATGAGAGAAATATCCATTCATATCGAAGACCACTATTTATGTAATCCTAGCCATGACTGGTAAACACTTTTGATTTAAAACACATCTGTGAGTCTGAACATGTGATTAGGACCTGTAGGTGGTCACTGGAGATGAATTCCAGGATTTACCAACTTCAAAGCATTAAAACATGTCAGACCAGTGCCAAAATCTAATAAAATAATCCCAAATTGTTGCTGACTCCTTGGGGTGATAATAAGAAACAAAATTCCAAGGTTTCCGGCCAAAGGAGGCTCAGATCTGAGAACTGGGCCACCTACTGGAGCAGGCCTCGGCTGAGTGCTGACTACGTTAGTTCAGATCAACCATCTGCTATTCAATTGTTACCTACAGAACAAAAACTGAAGGCCATCTTGTATGTCGGTTCAGCAGAGTAGAACCTCTGACCAAACACTCTCCTGGTCCCACTGTGCGACCACTGACACAGTGATGCAGGCAGGGAAGCTGCAGTGTCCATTTTGGCTCATTGGACCGAGACTGAGCCACTGCAGCTACACAGTGGTTGTCCAAACCCCCTTATTGGCATCAGGCCTCATAATCTGGTGTATCCATGTCATCATGCATGAACAGCCACTGAAGGGTCAACCATGACAGCAAATACGGGGGCCACAGCAAAGTCCACATTTAAAGATCTAATTCAAGGAATTTAGAAGTCCAATGGAGGGTAGAGGTACAGAGGTCATTTAGGGAGGCATATATTATTGGCTTAAGGCTATGGCCTCCAACTGTGATCAGTAGATGCTCTAAAGAGCGTTCCTCACCTCGACATATCTGTACCAGTTATATAGAGTAAGTTTGACAAATCAATAAAGTACGCTTATTATTACGTTATTGTTCTGCATACGCCAACATGGGTGTGCTGAAAAATATGCATCTCCAAAATGCTAACCAACTACGGAAACCAAATGTGATTTTTATGATTGACATTTTTGAGACAATACAATGGATTTTAAATGATTTTATGATGTGTCCAGTGCAGGTGAATCTATACTGTAAAGCAGCATGTAAACCTTTACCTTATCAGAACATGTATTTACCAGAGAATAATGATGATCATTGAAAAGGTCCAAGTCTTTTTGGACTTCCAGAATCCACACACCTGGAAAAGAGACTGAATGTGGAATGTGGAAGACAGGATGTGAGAGAGATCTTGGGCTGGGAAGTGAGAACATCCACTGACTGCCCTCATGAGCTTAGTCATGATGACAGCATCCTGGGCTACTTAACTGAATCAACCACAGACACTTGCATGAAATCTCTGTTGTCTAAACGCAACTGGGTTGTAAGGCAAGTAACGTAGCTAAGGTAGTTAGTATAAAACCCAGTGACCTTGGTTAGCGAGAATTATGGCGTGAAAAGGAGTTTGGCAACATCACTGGTGTGTGTGAACAGAGGAAGATTAGATATTCAAGAGTTTAGTGTCATTATGACTTAGATAACATTCTAGTTCTTGCTCCCTACACATCATGTTTATCATAGATTACATTGAGCTAAAAAAGAGGTACTAAAAGGAAAAAGTATCAAATCAAATATAGTAAAAAGAGGACGTCAAAGATGGATTTTACATCTGTTTAAACACACACATATACATATACTGTATATATATTACAGATGCTGTTTAAATAAGATTCAACATAGCAGTTCCTTACCACGATTACCGAATACAGGTTTTCTCTTTCCATTACATTTCTGAAACCAGGTTACAGCTGAAAGTAAGAAGTAAACAGATTACCGAAGTACCGCTGAGTGCACTGAATGTGCCGCCAAGAAAAACAGACTAAAGTTTTGAACTAGTGGATTGGTTTGTCGTTTGTTAAACCAATCCAAAGGCATTTTTGTTGTCACCTCTGTTGCTATTTATGAATTGTGTGAATGATTGGTGTCCCTGTCGCCTAAGCTAGTCGATGGTAACCAAAACATTGCAAATACCTTTGAGTAATACTGCTAGCTATATTGAGGTTACACCACAGCAGTTTGTTCTTTCCACAAGTCAAAGTCACAATGACCGAAAGGCACACCACTGAGGCAAACCTGTTGCTAAACACAGGTGTCTCTCCTGTCTCTGCAGTCCATTCCATTTTCATAGCATAGACTCTCTGTGAACTACAGCCAAACATGTACCACAGGCAACAAATTACCCAGCAACCCTGACAGCAAATGATCTGCTAAACATAACTGTCAAGATACTGCTATGGTGTGACGGGAGGGGAGAGACAAGAACAGCCTGAACTGAGAGCACATAATGCCACATCACGTGAACTCTGGTTCAATAATAATGCCATTCTAGTAACAATAACTGAGTATGTACAGTAGCTGGGAATAAAGAAATAGCTCATTGTTTGTAGAATCACCTGATAATATTGCACAACATTTCCAACATAGTTGTCTTTACATCTTCAGAAAAAGATTTGCAAAATGGCAGCATGGTGGTGCGGTTGTTAGCACTGTTACCTCACAGCAAGAAGGTCAAACCCTCCTGTGTGCAGTTTTCATGTTCTCCCTGTGCCTGCATGGGTTTCCTCCTGGCGCTCCCGTTTCCCCGAACAACACTGAGGCTAATTATTCGTGCTCTTGTCCCTGACCAAGGTTAGGTAGAAGATCTGGAGTTGGTCCCTGGGCGTGTTGTGTGTGTGTTCGCATGTGCATGTGTGTGCTGCCCACCGCTCCTCATTGAGGATGAGTAAAAATGCAGACATTAATTTCCCAACGGTACTTAATAAAGTACCCTTCTTTCTTTCTAAAATGTGCTGAGTTTTGACTCAAAAGAGTGAAAATATAATGTCAAACTAGTGGTGTGAGCCCCATACTGCCACTCATCTCAGACACACACACAGCTCTTTACTATGGGGGAGGGGAGGTTGGTGGCGTTCTCGCGCCCAGCCCATCTGGATTAGTCTCAGTCATCACTTCCCTGCTGAGCTGATGTTGACACAAGGTAAACAAAGAGGAAGGCAACCATAACACACACACACACAAACACATATACTTGGTCCCCTACATGGCGTCTCTCTCTCACATACCCTCACAGAGTAGGGATTAATTCTTGAAAAGAATGAAAAGGGCCTTGAAAAGCTCGAAGCACTTCGCTGATCAGCCAAGCATCATCTAGACTATTCTCACTTAAACTGCTTTGAAAACCTGACTGTCTGGCTCTCGCTGAAACACAGGCTGACATTCATACACGCCATACTGGATGGTAGTAAATTTTGATATCAGGTTTTAGTGGTGGCCTGAGATGCCAGATTTGTTCTTTATGCCCATCGTTTGCATATGAGCTTCGGGGCCCCAGCTCCTGGCACAAGAATGCCAAAAGGGTTTAGGGGTGAAATTGGACAGGGGCTTCTCAACTATAAAGAGATCCATCATGCTGGTTGGCACATTGGCGTCATGTAGACAGGTGGGGGCGGTGAAAATAAATTATTGGCTATTGATGGTTAAAAGAACAAAATTTAGTGCCACCATGTTTCCATCAAATGTTAAATTACAAACATTTATTGTCTGTTACAAAGGTTACATAGTGTTACAAGTTGGTGACAATGGTAACATGTTTTAGCTCTGCTAACTACAGGTCTGAAGGGGTGCTGGCAGGACATAAATATATCTACTGGTCTCAAAGAATGATCATTTCTGTGCCTCTTTGACATTATCTGCCACCACTGTCAATTCAAAATGACCTCTGCACTATTAACAGCACAGAATGTTGTGATTTCCATGCAATTTGCTGTAATACTCATGGACCCCAGAGGGTTGATTTTATTGGCTGAAATGATGTCCTCTAAAACAAACATTCAGACCAAAATTCCACAAAAGAAATATCTTAATCTAGTACAGATAATGCAATCAAATGTACTGATTACTTTCATGTTCCTAAGGGGATAAACCATAAAACTTGGCTGTTGTGTTACAGAAAACCAGTGTGCACATTTACTAATTAGACAGATCAATGTTTAAGCGAATGATACCACTCTGCATCATTTGCATCAAACAAAGTCAAAAGAGAGATGAGTCATTCTCTGGAAAAACGATGTAGCCGTTTCGTGCGAGTAATTGTGAGAGAGAGCTGAATGTCTCTGACCTTTTGTTTTCTCCAGCTGACTGCCTTGAAAAAGACAACCTTGCACACACAGCTAAAAGAGGAAGAGGAGGAAATTCACTGCCTGAAACAGGAGTACCGAGGAGGTATGTACAATCACAACACTCACACACACAGGACTGTATACAATCCAGACTATTACGTTCTTACTACATGAAAGATGGACCCTGAGAAATGTGTGAAATGTGTGAATGGAAAGTCATTTGAATCCCTGATCTACTGATTGAGTAAACATGATATGCAAAGTAAACAAACACCCTCCTCTCTTCACTACCTACTTCCCAGCTGCTCAAAGGCACCTTGTGGTTGGTTTTCTGTGTGAATGTGAAGCTTGCTGCTGCTGGAAAACAGCATGGTGTGCCATCAACTTTCCCTTGGTAAACACTGCCAAAACACTTAAAACACACACTTGCCTGACGCCCTGCTGAGGGTGGGGGTGGGCATTCAGTAAAGAGCGAAAGAGACTCTGTCACCTTCACCTCGTCACTGCCTATTCCACTCGGATTGTAAATAACCCTGTTTATCTTAGGCACATCAAACAGCTGGTTAACAGCTAGATGAGCAAACCAACTGTCCATACCCATAACCCCCCCCCCCCCCACAACACACACACACAAGCCCGCACAAGT